>PVKM010002420.1:0-65239 GCA_004027735.1 Carollia perspicillata | reverse complement strand
AGGAGTTCCTACCCTTTGCAATAGCATGGATGGATCTGGAGAGTATTATGCTTAGTGAAATAAACCAGGTATTGAAAGACAAATACCATATGATCTCACCTACAAGTGGAACCTAATCAACAGAACAAACAAGCAAGCCAAATATAACCAGAGACATTGAAATTGAGAACAATCTGACAGTAACCAGAGGGCAGGTTGGAGGGGATAATGGGGGAAAAGGGAGAAGGGTTGTCCAGGAACATGTATAAAGGGCACATGGATATGGCTGCTATTTTTAAACTTGAATTGCTAAAAACAATGCAAGTTAGATGCATTTTTGAAATTCAAAGAAAAAATATAAATTTGGACTAAAATAATGAGAAAAGAGACTGTGAGAAATTATAACATTTTAGGTGAACGAGTCGTTAAGTGTTAATTATCCAGAAAGGGAATTAAGTTCATATAAAAATTACAAAAGTAATTGGCAAACATAATGTTTGTCTGAAACACTAGATGGATGGAGATAATTACTAATGTTTGTGGTACTCTGGTGGAGCTTAAGAGGAAGGTACCTGAAGTCAGAGATGCCTGCTTTTCAGGACCAGCTCAGCTACTTATCCATTCTCTGATCTTGAATCATGTGAACTTTGAGTCTCAGTTTTTCAGCTTATAAGTGGGGTTACTAATACCTGCCTTGTAGAATAGTTATGAAGCTTGAATATAATATTCTATGGGAAACATAACACATGTTAATAATATGGCCATTAAGAATATAGAGGGAAAAACATTATCGGTGAGAACCTCCTTGCATTTCTGGGGTACACTCAGATTTTTTTCTGCCATGCCATCATTCTAGGTGAGAACTGGGCCTTGTCCCAACATTCTCCCCATAGTCATATAACAACATGCATAATCCCTGCCAATCTGCTTGATAACAAATGTAATCCTGAAGCATGCTGAAATACAGGTGAATTTCCTGTATGGGAACACTCTGTGCCTGGCAGGAGGAAAGGGCTTAGAGAGTGGCCGTGGAGGCTTGTTGAACCCTGCTTGCACCAAGTACCTCTTCTTCCTGGAAACATTCCAGCCCGGAATTCCAGACAGTATCCTGGCCCCCGGCTCTGGCCACCTTTTCTATCATCAACCTGTGTCTGCCTCTGACTTCTTATGAAAGTGAAATTCAGTCACAAAAAGCTGTTTGCTCATTCATGCACTGCTTCAAACAGTCATTCATTTCTCAAACTATCTTGACTGTTCCCATGTGCCTGGTCCCCTTGGCAAGTGTGCAATTAATTATTTTTAATGCATGATTGAAAAAATGAGAGTCTTAAAGGCCCTTTGTGGTAAGTAAAGAAATAAAACAAATTGTCTTTATTTCTTTTTTATTCTTCAACACTTCCATAAAATGAACAGAATTAAAGTGATCAGTAACTTTTGAATCATGGAGAGCTGATACATTTTGAGAATCAAGGAATTACAACATTTTAGATAGGTAAGGATCTGCAAAAAATGCTTCAGTATCTCCCCATTGTTTTTTCAAGTAGGATCAACATAGTGCATCTAAAAAGGATAATTCAGGAAAGGCCAATGAAGAGGTGATTTATGAAGGCAGGATCAGGGTCAAAGGAACCACCAAGAGATAGAGCAGCACAACAAGCCCAGCAAGAGCAGGGAGTACTTAGCACGCTCAGGTCTGATGGGGTGCAGGGAAGGAACACTGTTACTGGAGCCTAGAGAGAGCAAAATACAGTTGTAGGATATGAGTTTTGACAAGAGCTATGGTTTTATATAAAGGACTAACCACAGCTCATTTGGGGGCCTGAAGGGGAGAAGAGAGCAAACATCTTAATCTCAGTGTTCTCCCTCCTTTCAACCACTTGTCAGTGCCTCCCATTGGCAAACTGAGCTGAACATTAGTGCACAAGGGGCCTCCCTGACACAGCACATACACCTCAGCCTCTTAGGTCAGAGAGTCGATGGCAAAAGGGAAAAGGATGGTGGTGCAAATGAAGAATAGTCAACACAGGCATCCTAATGGAGAGAACTGAGACCAAGGGAGGAAGGGGGACTTGCCCACATGAAGGTTCATTAGCAGAGTTGAGATGACAACTACTGCTTTTACGGAGCAGTTACTTTATGTCAGGCACAATCCCACATGCTTTTACTTGCATTAATTAACTTATTGATTTCTTACAATCCTATGAACTAGTACTCTTTTAACACCCAAGTGAAACTGAAATATTCTGTATTAAATTGTTCTTGATCTAGCTACATAAAATGCCAGGAATGTGTAATCAGAATTGACAAAATGTCGACAGAAGGGGCAATACTAGAGGAGAGTGTGTGGAGGATGAAACTCGAAATTCCAAACCTCTACGTCTATGAGAAGTCAGGGCGTTAGTCACCGCAGAGCTGTGGCAGACAGAGTAATGGCTCCCCAAAGATGTCTATGTCCTAATTTCTGCCTCATGTGAATACATTATATTTCATGCCAAAAGAGGCTTTGCAAATGTAATTAGCATTACAGATTTTAAGATAGGATGATTGTCCTGGCATGTGTTAATGACATGAGACCTTAAAAGCAGAGAACTTCCTCCAGCTAGAAGCAGAGGAGTTGTTAGCAGAAGGGCAAGGCAGAGAGGCTGCCAGCAGGAGAACAATTTAAAGACAATCACTGGCCTGTGATGGAGGGTCTGTGTGCAAGAGCTAGAACGAGACCTCTAGGCACCAAAGAGGTCCTCCAGCTGACAGCCAGGAAGGAACACCAAGGGAATAGATTCTGCCAACAACCTAAATGAGTTTGAAATGTATGTATCCATGTGTGTTCTTTTATTGAGATATTACCAACATATTCTTTGTTTGTATATATTGTAAAATGATTACCACAGTCAGTCTAGTTTCACATCTGCCATTACAGATAATTACACATTTTTCTTTTGATGAATACTTCCGATATTTACTCTCTTAGTAACTTTCAAATATGCAATACAATAAAACTGACTGTAGCTAATCATGAGAGAAGGTCAAAAATCACAAACTTACAGTTATAAAAGAAATAAGTCATCAGGATGGGATGTTCAGCCTGGTGACTCTCATTAATAATACCATATTACAGACATGATTGTTGTTTCAGTCCACTGAGTTTGTGGCAGCCTGTTATGGCAGCAAGATAAAACTAGTACAGACTTGAATTGAAACCCCAGGAGCTCTGAGCCCTGCGAAGACATTCTTGTCCAAGTTCCTCATTCTACAAGACTCACTGCTACCATGTTCCTGTTAAATGCTGTTGGTCTCACCATCATAGCATATCTCCTCCAAAAAAAACATGGACAGCACCATGTGTTGGCGAGCATGTAGAGCAACTGGAACTCTCATACATTGTCCATGGGAACATAAAATGCACAGCAACTTTGAAAAGACTTGTGGCAGTTTCTTATAGAACTAAGCGCACACCTGTGCTGTGAATGAGTAATCTTACTCGCAGGCATTGGCCCAAGAAAAATAAAGACATATGTCCACAAAACACCTTCTTTGTGAATGGTCATAAAATATTTATGCATAATAGCTCAAAACTAAAAACATCCCAGGTTGACATCAACAGGAGAATGAAAAAATAAACTGTAATAATCATATGCTATAGAATAGTATGTATAATGTCCAAAATGGGAAAATCCGTAGAGACATAAAGTAGAATAGTGGTCACCAGAGGCTGGGGGAAAACAGGTGGTTGGGAGTGGACCACTAGTGTGTATGGGGTTTCTTTTGGTGGTGGTGAAAGTGTTCTGAATTTTGAGGGATGGTGGTTGCATAACCTTGTGAATATACTAAAACACACCAATTTGTAACCTTAAGAGGGTGAATTTGTGGAATATAACTATATCGATTATATCTCAATTTTTTAAAAAGCAGCAAAAGAGAGAAAGGAACAAAGCATGGACCTATGAAATGACCTAGGTGAATTTCACAAATATATGCAACATGAAATAAGTTTACACAAAAGAGTAGACACTTTTTTCAAATAATTCTTTTGATATAAAAGGCTAAGAATTAAATTATGAATTAAATTATAACTTAAGAATTAAATTAAATTATGGTGAAAACAATTCAGAAGAGTGCTTGCTTTTATAGTAGGCATGGGAATTGACTGTACAGTGACATGAGAAAACTTTTTGGTGTATTGGTGTAGTTGAATACATTTGTCAAATTCACCTACAGTATACTTAGTATGTGTGTACCCATTTTATCTAAATTTCACCCCATAAAAAAGAAAGGAATACTGAACTCTATTTAATTATAAGCAGATTAAAATATCCAGATGTAAGGGTACCATCTGCAACTCACTTTGAAATACATTAAAAAAAAACCACTGTATTGTCACAAATAGAGGGAGGAATAGATACAGGATAAAGCAAGTATACTGATATGCCAGTTGTAGAATCTAGAACGCATGGATATGGGTATTAGCAGTACAGTTTTTACAATGCTCCTTTATGTTTGAAATATTTACAGGAAATGGTTCAAAAATACTGCTTGGTCTCTTCTTGAATAATTATACTAGGGTACTGTTCTTATAAGACAGCCACTATTATCCATCATCTCTTGATGTCAGAATCAGGTTCTAGGGAATGAGATTTTGTTCTACCTCCATCCAGTGGTCCTTGTTTCACCTTCTGGAGTCTTGTAGAGAAAAATTTACTCCCCAAATGCTTTAGAAGGCTGCCTGGAATACTGTAGGAACATGGGCTATGGAGGGTTCAAGACCTGGTTTGCCCTTAGTGCCTCAGTACTCTAACTCTGGTTCTTTGACCAGCAGTATAGACATCACTTGGGAGCCTATTAAAAATGCAGAATCCAGGGCCTCATTCAAGGCCAACCAAATCAGAAGATACAGTTTAACAAGACCCTCTGGGATATGAATGAGAGACAAAATTGAAGGAATGAGTCAGAACGATAAGGCAAAAATATAAATGGGGCTTGTGTAAATTGTAGTAACAATTGGGAAAGAGGGAATTCAACAGAATAGAGACATATTTAGGAGCGGCAACTTATAGAACTAAGTCTGAGAGTGATGGGAGATAAAGGGAGCCAAAGATGGTCTAGAAATTAGAGTGTGGATGACCATCTGGTTAAGAGGGAATCTGGCCCTGAGGCGGTCCTGGTGTCTGCTGCTTTGGCTGACAGGGACACAATGACAGACTTACAGAGGGATGTGTCAGTCCTTAGCTGCTATACCTCTTGAGTTTTACTTTGATCTCCCTTCCAAATATAAAACACGTTTTTCCCAGTCTGGTGCTTCCAGGCACAAAACTCTTGGGACCCACTCTGCCATGGGCTTGCCCTTGTTTTGCTTGCCCAAAAGCACTTTCTGGATGAGTAATAGGGCTCCCCTCCATTCCCTGCCTCCTCTTTCCAATTACATAAGCACAACCACCAGTGTTTTAAGCATTAAAAAAGGTATGGATCAATTCATCAACATTTCTAAATGAGCCTTTTATAGGACAGAACGTCTGCCCAGGGACTAGGGCTCTGCTTTCTTCATATTGATGACCTTAGTTAGGGGGACTTCCTGGAGGGTCTTTGGTTTTGATGATGTTCTAATGAGCACACAGCACTATTTTCCAACCCAGAGCAAATGTCCAGGAACACACCCCATCCTTACCCTTTATGAGCCCTTCACCAATTTTGCAGCTTCTATTAACTATAATGGCCCTTGCTGATGGTGAATGTTCCCTCTGAGCATGCTGGGAGCTTACCTAATTGGGTCTACCTCATTGTGGCCTGAAATAGTTCTTGGGAGAGCAGTGACCTGGGCCTAACTACCTGGCTATCTCATCCTTCAAGGTTCAGCTCAAATAGCTCAAATAATATATGCTTAGTGAAGCTCTCTATAGCTTCCCTACCTGCCTGTAAATGGAGCTCAGGCAATTAGTAACCTCCTGGATTATGGGCACACTTCTGTTCTAATTGTAGAGGGAAGGTATAATATACATTAAGCTAACAACTGGCGCAAAAATTCCTCTCAGTGTGGAAAATGTTTTGTCTGTGAAACACCTTGATTAATGCCTTGGGATAACCAGAGAGCATGGTTAGAGAGAATCAAGAAATAAAGGAGATGCATGTATTGCTCAGTACCTGAAAGTCAGTGAAGTTGAAGGATACAAGAGAGCACAGAAATGAAGAAAAATGGGCATCATGACAAGGGATTGAAGACTGAATCCCCGGCACGTTTGAAGCTTGATTCAGGTGATCTGAATACAAGTAATTTATAGCACAACTGTAGTCCTCCACCTCTCCCTGGACAAGAAAGGGCATGAGAGGTCTTTACAGAAATGGCACTGCGAACATGCAGACCTATTTATAAGCACAATATCTCACTTACCCAAAAATAACTATTTCTAACACAGCCTGTAACCTGGGGATAGACAATGAAAAGGCTTCCTAAAGTAGCTGACATAAAAAGTATAAATAGCAACCCCTGATATAATGCGTAGCTATCATTGACAGACCTGCACAAGGCAGTGGCCACTTTGCTCAGAGTTTTTCCTTGTACATATGTCCTGTAATATTTGCAAACCTCATGTGCATATTTCCCATGTTCTGGATAAAGAAACTGAATCTTGGTAGGCTAAATGGATTCCAAAGGTCTCTGAGTTAAAATATAATGGAGCCTGCACTAGAACTTGGATTCCAAAAAGCATATTCTTCACCAAATTGTCTTAAACAAAAAGCATCTTCTTGTGGATAATCAAAAGTGTCTGTTAAAACAAGACTCCATCTTTTAGCCATAAAATAGTCCCATGGGTTCCAGAGTAGAGCTTACTTACTCTTACTTTATATAATAAATTAATGATGTGTGACTATTGGGTTGGTTTTATTAAAACGCTCAAAACTAAAAATTGAACAAAGGAGCAGTGGTAAGGAAATCTGAGAGGTAGATCCATTGAAAACTTCAACAATTGTTGGGAAACTGAATATCAATGAGTGAGGACAAAAGAACAAAAATGAGACAAACAAAAAACTACAACCCAAACAAAGAGAAACAATCAAATTTAGAAAACTGAATTCTAGGTCTAGCAGTTGAAGTTGTCATTGTGCTGTAGTACAGAGTGTTAAATAGTATCATTATATTTTCTATTTATAATAAGATGAAAGAATAAAATATATCTCAGGGGGTAATAATCCAACATAAATGACTAAAATTAACAGTGTGTGATGTAATACTCTAGCTACAATGAGGGGAAGCTTATACGCTCACACTGGCCTTGCACATATTAGTCCTGGGACCTG
Source organism: Carollia perspicillata (assembly GCA_004027735.1). Classification (NCBI taxonomy): domain Eukaryota; kingdom Metazoa; phylum Chordata; class Mammalia; order Chiroptera; family Phyllostomidae; genus Carollia; species Carollia perspicillata. Next base: position 57,973 of record PVKM010002420.1, on the reverse strand, counting down.
GGACCTAGGACCTCACCACTCTGAGTCATACTTTGCTCCTCTCCATAGTGGGAATACCAATTGTATCTGTTTCTGAAGGTCTTTGGGAAGACGAAACAGGTGATATGCTTGGCTCATAGGTTATGTTCAATACAGCTATATGAAATCATGTCTAAGGACAGGGTTTGGTGCCCCAACAGTGAAGTTATGGCTATTGGAAAGGACTTCCAACATGGAGTAGGTCTTGTCTGAAGATGGTACTCATCACTAGGTGGAGAAAATGGGGAGGGGCTTTCCCACTCCTGTGCTCTCTATCTCCACTGTCAGATGCATATACCAGCTCTTGTTCCTCATATCCCAGCTAGGAGCGCCCAGGAGACAGAAATAGCATTCATCGAAAGCCACAATTACCTCATTTCACTGGCCCATTTGTGTAAGATGTGCCTTGCCTCACATTGACTGCATGGGGCCAAAAGTCCAGCAGACAGCGCTACTACTTGTCCAAGAAATGGCCCTAAAAACAGGAGAGGACAGTATGTTCCCTGAGCAGACTGGGACCCTTGGCTGTTTCATGGGTGTTTTTGTTTTTCAGGCCAGAAACAGTGTCTGAAAACTCCTGGGAATTTCCCAAGCCCCATTCGTCAGGCAGCCAGGCTTCCTCTGACATCATCTGTGAGTGATGGGGTACGGAGAGGGGGTCACACACAAGGCAGTCCCAGGGCAGCTTCAGCAGGATCACAGGAAATTAGAAAGCTAATGCCAGAGTGACCAGAAAAACAAGGAGAACTTTCTAAAACAGCACACAGTGGGCATTCGAGGGCTAGTTCTTGAATGAAACACTGAGGGTTTAATGACTTCACTTACAAATCATGCATCCAGTATATAGTAGAGGTGAGACTTCAATCAGGGCAAGTAGCTCTTTCGGTTTGCCTAGGCTAAGGGTTCCTGAGGATGCGTGACTTCAAGTGCTAAAATCATCAAACCCTTGGGCAAATTGGGATGAGTATGGCACCTTAATTTCAGCTGAAGTGTATCTGACTCCAAAGCTCATGCTTTTAAATGTAAACCAAAAACCTATCCTCAAGGAGACTTGAGTTTAAATAGGGAAACTAAAATACGAGAAAAGACACTTCCATAAAGTGAAAGAGTCTATTTGCTTGAAAAGAGTTGCAGTTTAGCCAAGCACCATTCACTGATACCATTGCTTTTTTTCCTAAGGCCACTTCAATTTTGTTCAGGAAATTCTTCTATTAAACATGTGCTTCAATAAACTCATCACCAAAACTGCATTCCCCTGGCCAATGAATGGTCTGGGAATGAGCATGTGACATAATTTTGGCCAATGAAATATGAGAAGAGGTCTGATGGTCCAATTCTTGGAAAGGCTTCCTTGTTCTTAAAAAGAAACCAACATCAACAAAAGCTCTTTTTGCCCACTGGACAGGTTTATGTGTGTAAGTGGCATTTAGAACCATGATGGCTACTTTATGTTTTCCAAGGGAACTGCAGCTAGGCTGGCAGATGAGTCTTTTATGATTTGGTTGAAGTATTAAATTAACTGACCTCAGGACTTGTGAGATAATACATTGTTTTTATTATTGAGGTTATTTGTGAAGGGACACTCCATTATGTAGTCAGTAACATCCCGGTGATAACAATATGTCAATGTGAATGCTATCAGAAGGAGATGATGATGGTGAGCTTCACAGAGGATCTAGAACTTGAATTGTGCTCTGGAGGAAGGAAATGCTTTCAACAGAGAAAAGCAGGCATAGGGAATAGCACTAGTGAAACTACAGAGGATGTATAGGTCTGGGTAGAGTCGGAGAAAATTTGGCTAACGGTTGGGTTTATGAAAGTGATCAGTGAAACAGGAAGCAGGACACGTACTCAGGAAGTACAGCAGGGAAGGCTTTGAATTAAATTCCAGGCCAAGTAAACTAGATTTTTCCCATAGAAGATGGAGAGTCACTGAAGATAAATGGCTAGAATATTACCCTACCTCTTCCCTAAATTACTGTTAGCCTCTGCGATTTCTCCTTCATCTAGATTCACTTAATATTCAGAGGCATAATTCTCAACTTTAGAAGCATATTATAATGCTTCTCTACATCATTTCTCTATATATACAACATATAAATGGGATGCAAGCACAGTATATTGCTCTGGAAAAAGGTCTAGATTTTTTTTCACTTTCTATTAAGCTCCTAGGTGATTCTGAAGTGCAGTCATATTTCAGAACCATGTGAATGGATTTGGCCATTGATAATTTTTTAATATTTTCAGCTTACTTATGTGGAAAGTCCATTAGAATGTCAATCTAGAAGGAATAATGGAGATTTTGTGAGCTTAAGATTTTTCATTTTTGGCTAATCACTACTCCACACTCCTCTAAAATAATGTAAAGGCATTGTAAACTCTAAAGGGAAAAGTCACACCCTATTACCACTACCATCATTGTCATTTTAACTGAGATTGAAAAGAAATATATAGAAGTTAAATTGATTTCTCCAAAGACAACCTGCATGTTAGTGTCAGATCTGGAACTGGAAACAAGGTTTCAAAATGCTCATTTAGCATTCTCTCTGCTAAACTGAGTTGGTGATGTTTGCATTATGCATACTTCCGCACATGTTCTGCAATTAATCTTTGTGTAGAAAACATGTGTTATATTTCTTTGTATCCTCCCAGCTATAGCCTCCCATTGTAGCATTCCTGCATGTCTACTTCTCGTGTGATTAATGAAATCTCATTTATTCAAGGCTTCCAAAACAGTAGCCTACCTCAGAATTACCCAGAAGGCTTGCTAAAACCTAGATTTGTGGGCCTCACCCCCAGATATTCTGATGCAGTAGGTCTGAAGTGGTTCATATTTATAAAACACTCCCAAATGAGGTCTACACTAGTAGTCAAGACCATTCTTTGGAAATCACTGTACTTGTCCCAATCCAGAGGTAATTTTTTTTAAAATCTGAGAATAGCCTTTTTTTTAACTTTTAGGTTTTATTATTTTAATTTTTTTATTGTTGTTCAAGTACAGTTTTCTGCATTTCCCCCCATTCCAGTCATCCCACCTCCCTCTCCTGATCCCACCCTCTTGGTTTTGTCCATGTGTCCTTTATAGTTGCTCCTGGAAACCCTTTTTTAGTCAAGGAAAACTGATTTATGTCCTGCATCTGGCACTGTCTACCTATGTGACTTGAACAAATTACCTCCCTCTTAAGTCTCAGTTATCAAATCTATCAAATGGAGCTGCTAAGAAATACCTGGAAAGCCTACTAAAAACATAAGGTGCCTAGTGCAGTGGTTGGCATATGGGAAGGACTCGCTGACTACCCACTTTCCAGCTCCTTCTCTCTTTCTTGACTTCCCAGGAACAACGTGCCTTTCTCACAAAGAGCGATGTTGCCTGGCCCCAACTGCAGCTTCAGGACTCCTCTCGTAGCTGGCTCTCCCTCAGTGAGTCCGCGCTTACACTTCTTCCACTGGACTACTAACACGCCTGTGGAGCCTATTTCTAGGAAGTGTTAGGCAAATCATTTCAAAGGGGGAAAATATGATAGGTAAATTATGTCAATATTATCCTCAAAGCAATATTTTGGAGATAAAACCTATCCCATATGCTCTGTTTCACTTACTTGGGCATTCTTTTTAAAACAGTGTAACTGTAGCAGCTGCTCCTGATCTCTAATTGCTTGCAACATTAAACAGTGGATGCAAATCAGCTCCCAGACTTTTCCTTCTGTGTCAACCTCAGGGTTTCCAGATATTTACACATGTCTCCAGGCTGCTTCATTCCTCTCGTGCTAAAATCCGTCAGCCTATGATGGAGCAAGAGATGGTATGGACAGATCTAGGGGAACTTTGGCATAAGCCCTGGTGAAGCCAGAGCAGTAACAGATGGGGTTTCAGACCCTCAGACCACCTGGCTGCATACACAATCTTTCCAAGACTCAAAGAACCTTGAGTTTCCGTTGTTCCTCCTAATTGATGGGTCATTTTTCATGTGCATTTTCTGGGATCTTCTTTGTCAGAAACTACGTACAGTTGTACATCTTGTTGTCCATACTACATACATCCAACTCATTGTTTATTCTTTTCCCTGACCCATCATTTCAAGTCAGTCTCCAAGTCCTATTAGTATATCTACTTAAATACTTGATGTCTGCTCTCTCAGTCTCCACTGCTCTTACACAGGCCACCATCGCTTTTAGCTAGGATCACTGCAACAGCACCCCAGCTCAGATTCTCCGACTGCTGTTAAACCCATCCCACCCATACCTCACCCCAGCTGGAACGATCGTTCTAAGACACAAATTCTATCATGTCATTTTCTCGAACCCCTTTCCAGTGACTCCCCACCAGTCTCAGAAACTAAGTCCCATCTCATCATCCTTGTTGACTAAATCTGCACTGTCCAATATGGTAACCACTAGCTATATGTGGCTATTTAATTTACATTTAAATTAATAAAAATGTATGTAAATTTAAAAATGAAGTTCCTCATTCACACTAGCCACATTTCAAGTGATCAGAAGCCATGTGCAATTAGTAGCCACCATTTTGGACAAGGGAGATATAGATTATGTCCTTCACAACAAAAATTTCTAATGGAAAACTCTAAATGTTGTATACTGGTTAACATTATTTACCTTATTGCAATGCTATTTGTGGCCATTATTATATGAGGAAATGGTACCTTCAAGCACTGCTGAAAGGAAGGTAAACTGATGCAAGCATTCAACAGTGAAACAGTTCTTAATGAAATCAGGGATGCTTATATGCTCCACAGAACGCTCACACAGCTCTTAAAAGGAATGCATTCAAGAATGTTTATCATAGCATTATTTGTACTAGCAGGCTATGGGAGACAACCTAAGCGTTCATGCCCAGGGGACTGGAACAGTAAAATATGGCAGACGTATATTGCAGAATACTGTGAATCTGTCAAAAGCAAATCACTAGAAGCACACTTATCTATCTTAAAAACACAGTGTTATGTTTTTATTGTGGGCTGGTACTCAGCAGTAAGATAATAATTTAAAAAATACTAATATATGCAAAAAGTTGGATAAGTCTCACAGGTATTAAGTTGGGTAAAAGATACCAGACATAAAAGAATACATAGTGTATGATTCCATGTTTATGAAGTTTATGGAACATGCAAACTAATCTATGGTAATAGAAGTCAGAAGAGGAGTTGCATCTAATTGGGAAATTTACTGTAAAGAGACAGAAGCAAACTTTCAGGGGTGATGGAAATGTTCTATGTTTTGATTAGGGTGTCCATTACATGGGAATGTACATTTGTCAAATTCATTTAACTATATATTTAAGATCTGTATATTTCACTATATGTAAATATACCCCAATATAATTTGTTATTTTAAAAAAGTTTTAAAGACAAAAAGATTACTTTCAGATGTGATTTATAGCCATGCATATGTACATTAAAAACACAATATGGATTTTACAAAAGTACTCATATATATGTTTGTATATATAAGGATGTAGAGGGAAAAAGTTGAATCAATGCTTTTGGTGAGGATTAGGGGAAGTAAATGCTGGTAGGGATTAGGGATAAAAGAGACAGAAATTAGGATAAAGCCAACTAGGGAGCATCCTTTAATAGATTGGAGGGGATTCCCCATGACTAGGGAGGGTGATCAACTCAACTTGAACTTCTGCAACTGAAACCAGTTAAGACCTTCACTGGAAAAAACTCTTTTTTCCAGGGATGGCTAAACTGGGATTGTAAAATACTGTCATTCTCTCCAGTCATTCTTCTCTGCCTGCTTCTCATGGAATGCTCTTGGCTGTAGAAAGGAGACATGAGGTGGAACCACAGCGGAATGCCCATCATAAGAGAGAGGGAATGGGTGAAGGAGGAAAGATAAAGACATAGCAGGTGGGGAAGTGGGGGGAGGGGAGGGAGGATGGGACCAGGAGACAGTTCAGAGTTTCTGAGCCAGCTCCATCCCCAGAATCTTCAGTAACAGAAACAAGCATGCTTCCTCTTTATTTTGTTAAACATGTTTGAATAAGTGTCTGTCATTTTCTCTAAAAAGTACTAATACTCTGATGTAACTTAATATTTTAAAGAGTCTGAGTTAACCCAATTTTATCATTTTTAAAAATTTTTATCATGGAGCTATTCAAATGTATGCAAAGATCAAAAATTAATGTAAAAATTACCCACCTTTAACAAGTTTTAATATATTGCTAGCCTCGTTTCCTTCATCCTACCTGCTCTCCTCCGTCTACCTCCCATACATACACACACTATTGGATAGTCTGAAGCCAATGCCAGGAATGTTATCATTTTAAACATAAATACATATATTTAAGGACTCTTTAAAAAATATAATCACCCTGGCTGGTGTAGCTCAGTGGATTGAGCACAGGCCTGTGAACCAAAGAACTGCAGTTCAGTTTCCACTCAGGGCACATGCCTGGGTTGCAGGGCAGTTCCCGGCAGGGGATACACAAGACACAACCATACATTGATATTTCTTTCCCTCTCTCCATCCCTTCCCCTCTAAAGATAAATAAATAAAATAATAATAATAAAAAATCTTTAAAAAAGATTGCAAGCATATTAATTTAAAAAATATATATATGACCACAATGTGAATACCACACACACACAGATTTTCCCTTAACATTCATTATCAAACAGACAAATATTCAAATTTCCAATTGTTTAATAAATGTAATTCTAGCATGCTTTTTCAAAACCATGTCCGAAACAATTAATCTGAGTAATGTATCTCTGAAATGTATTTTAATGCACAGTTCCCCATTCTTTCTTCTGTGTGTGTATGTTTGGTGTGTGTATGTGTGTGCACACACGAGCTTGTGTGTAATTCATATGTTGAACAAACCTGGAATTTATTCCTGCAGAATTTTCCTTATTCTGGATTTTTAGATTGTGTTTTTGGTTATTATCTTACTATGGTCCTGGATTTTTTTATGAACTGATATGGTTTATTTCAATTCTTTGGCAAGAATACTTTACAGGAGGCATTTTATTTTCTATTTCATCACTTCAGAAGAAAATTAACACCCATTATGTCTCTTCCTGTGATGACTACTGACCAGTTATTGGTATGTTCAAGTGTTTTCAGTCTTATTTAACTATTTTAAAGTCCCTTATTAGCTTCTTTACCTAAGGTTTTGGATGCTATTGATAATCATTTCACGAAAGGTGCCAAAATGGCACCTTTTTCATTCACTCCTAAGTTTAATAGTCCCAATTATTCTGTAAAGAAGGACTTCCCTTCCACATTATTTGAACATATGAGGTACAGTTTTTATCACACAGATGAGTTAATGCTTGATTCCCTTCTCTATGTTGAACCATTTTCAGAGTAAGTTGTCTCCTATAATATTAAAAAATGAAAATGAAAATTTGGGATTTTTGTTTAAAAATATCTATATGAGCTCACGGATTATAAAATAGTTTATATGTTTTCATTTATTTCATTTATTATTCTCTTTGTGGCCCAAAATACTTTTTTTTTTTTTTGACAACAGCATTTCCTGGATCCTTTTGACACAATCTCATTCACTGATAAACTTGCTTTCAAGTATGTGAAGGAGACACAGGTTCCCCTCTAATGTTTCTAGCCTCAGACCTGGAAGTAATTAATTATTTCTCCAAGATGGAGAAATAATTTTTATAGTGGAAAGTGGCATTTTGAGGCCACAACCATTTGTGAACTAAAGGTACTCATCACTACTAGGTGGTACTGATCAGACATTGTTTCTCGACAATTTCAGTGGACAGAGCCAGGAAATCTGTATCTTTAAAAGAAAATATTTCCCTATTTCCAGATGGAAAAGGCTGTATGAACCTGTGGCTTTGCTTGACATCTTGATTACTTGCTTTATCCAAACATAATAGATAACAGTTTATAATAAAATAACCAATATCATTACTATCAACATAATTGCTGAAAACAAACTAGGATTTGTTTTCACAGTTCATATGGCTTTCATATATACCACATTATTTTACTTCATAGTCAGTTAAGTCTTCCATGTGCAGCTAAGTCACCATCTTAAGACACAGATCCATTTCTTACATTCTGCTTTTGACTTTTATATTTATTTATTTTTAATTTTTATATATTTATTGATTTTAGAGAGAGAGAAAGGAAGAGATAGAGGGATGATGGGTGGAGAGAGAGAAACATCAATAGGTTGCCTCCCATAGGTGTCTGACCAAGTATTGAACTCACAACCTAGGTATGTGCTGTGACTGGGAATCAAACCCAGTAACTTTGGGTTAGGGATGACACTCCAACCAACTAAGCCACTCAGCCAGGGTTATATTTTTAAGTATTTAAAATATTTACACCAGTGTGATATTTATAAAATGAGATATATTCAGACAAAACTAGATTTCATTTTAACTTCTACCTATCTCTCCCCCTCCTCCCTATTGGTAACAGCTTTAGTTTGTTTATTTTTGCTTATTTTTCTATTTATACATATGTGAATATGTGGACCTTAGATAAGAGATAACATATGCTCTACATGCTATTCTGAACCTTGTCAAGACTTATTTCAAAAATAAAGAATCCTTTATTTGAAATATTCTATTTTCCTGCACCTACCAATTTTTAAGTAAAGTAGAGGTTTATTTAGAGCAAATTTTCTTAACAAAAGGCACACTTATATTCTATAACCAATGGGGGGAAAAGTTGAAAAGTTAAGAAAGTTCTTTTGAAGGCTAATATCTATAACAATCAAGATTCACATCAGTCTTTCTTTGCACTTTGGAGTTGAACTGGTTTTTGATGAAGTGTAGGTTTTACTAATGGAAATGGTCTTGTTTGTATGCTGAATTGGGTTTGTGGACATTAAAAGCTATTTGACATGCACCAATCTTTCACTGGTAAGAATTTGGGAATAACAATTTCTTTCTTGCCTCTTTGATCTCCTCCCAAATCCCATGGTGGTATATTATGGCTGCAGAGAACTGTAAATGTTAGCAGGCAGTGATTTGAAAGCCCTAAGAAATGTAGTTTCAAAGGCAATTCATACATCAGGTATACTTCTCATCATCCAAACTCTGGTTTTAGAGCTATTGAGGGAGTTTTGTCAAATCTCAAACTGCATTGAGTTGCTGATGTTATGAATACTGGAGTTACTCGGAATAACTGCATTTTCAGTGCATAACAGTTGTTACTTTCCTCTGCCCTTTCCTTAAAAAAACAAATTCATATACATATAAACATACACGCATACATATTTCATTGAAAAGGCATTTCTTTTGGAGGAAAAACACGGGAGTTTTGAATAGGGGGGTTGAAATGTCTACCCAGTCTAGACGTATGTATGATCCCTGAGGTTCCCTAACTGGGGTCTTTTCATACCAATTTACCATTTGTAAAGCATGTTCAGTAAGTGTTTTGGGCATGGCTGATGGCAGGGAAGAAAACATTGTATACCTCCTGCTATAGTAATTGTAAGGAGACTGAAGGATAATTTAAAAAGTGATGATATATCATGAGACTCTTATGCTTTCTTTCTCTTTTCCACAAAGAGTGATATAGAAGAAAAATGCATAATTTGTTTTTAGCTGTATACAATATATATTTTTAGATTTTATATATTTATTTTTAAAGAGAGGGGAATGGAGGGAGAACAAGGAGGGAGGAATCATGCACCCCCTACTGGGGACCCAGCCTGCAACCCAGGCATGTGCCCTAACTGGGAATCAAACCTGCGACACTTAGGTTTGCAGGCTCACACTCAATCCACTGAGCCACATCAGCCAGGGCTGTATACAATAAATTTTATTTTACTAATATTGTATACTCAAGCACACATATATATTGCACATTTAATACCTCTAACTCTATGTTATTTGTTGGGGTTTCCCATCTTCCACTACCCTGAATTATAAAATAATGGTCTGTGTCTACAAAAGTGGAAGCTACTTGCCTCAGAGAGACTTAAGAAAGGGGAAAAAGGTGATGGGGAGGATTCACTTTCCCTTAAAGATCTTTGTTGCTAACACTCAAGGACCCTTTTGACCTCAAACCATTCAGTATTAGTCACCATCTTGAAGTAGATAAAACAGAAATTGATGTCAAACCAAATGACTTGCCTGCATATATTTTAACCAAGTCAGTGATAACTCCAGAAGAGCATAAGCTTATGTTTACTCTGTTGGAATTTTAAAACTGTCTGGCTAAGTATAGTATTTAAGGAAAAAATATTTTGTGTCATCTAATCTGCCCACATTTTATTCCCACTGCACCCCGGCCTGCCCTCTTCAAACCACCCTTACTCTCTGGAAGTGGTGGAGACACACTGGGGAGAGACTGCTGAGCTAGGTAGGAGCTGTGTGGGACTTTTGCTCCACTAGCAACAGGCTGTGTAACCTCAGGCCAGCACTTTTCCTCTCTGCACATCAGTTCCTTCTGCCATAAAAGAACAGCCTTGGAATAATGATCTCCATGGCTCCTTTCAATTCTGACATTTGGAGGATCTACAATTCTCCAAGATATTAGAGGAGTTCCATTTAAACACCTGGCCACTTTAGAAGAGCTTTGCATATATATTGTATTTCACTCGCTAAATCGCCAAATAAACCTGACACGAGTGAGTCCCAAGAGGATACAAGACCAAATTGCAAATGTCTGTTTATGATGATGGAGGTCTTGTAATTTGAGCATTGATTCTAGAAAGCCGTTGGGTGCTTCTCAGAGTAACGTAAGACTATAAAGTGATATATTACCCACGAGAAATCCTTTCCCATTTACATTTCATTTTCCTCTGTGGTATTTAACTTATTTTTTTTTATTATGTGAAGCCATCATAAATATTTATATGGCCATGTATGATTGGTCAATAAAGAAAAAGCAATACTGTTTTCTTTTTTCCTACCCGGGAAACAAATTGTACTTTACCTGATTTCAATCAAGATTCTTAAATTTAATCTTAAAAAGCACAGGTGGGATAGGGACCCACATCGAAAAAGGAAAACATATTATTTATTTTGCATTTTTATATTACATATTTGTATCAATGCACAATGGCTTTTGTCTTAAAATGGTATCTTGTTAGTAACCCACAATTCAGCATTACCGTCTTCCTACAGTCCCTACAAACTACAGAAAATGATGAACTCTAACACAGAAAGGTAACCATCAGTTACCCCATCCTGATTATGGTTGTATCTGCCATTAACTATAAGGAAAATGAATGTGAAAGTAAGATAAAAGGGTTTCCTCATTACTTCCATAAACTTTTACCCAATCCCTATTCTATACTAGGTCACGTTTTGATTCTTGTGTCCCAGCTGAAAGGCTCATGCCCCTGCTTTATGATGGATGGGATAGACAAAGGGGATAAATTCTGTACATACCATTAAAAGAAGCTTATGTGATAGAGTATCATTCACTTTCTGTTTAGATTGATCAGAGAAGTTCCTAAGAGAGAACTTTATAAGCCAGAAGATGGTTAAGAAAATTGCTAGCACTCAGTTGAGGAAGCCAGACACACAAACAAGTAAATGTAAGTTAATAAGTGGCCAGTACCTCAAATACTTGCTACCAGCAGCAACAGCACCATGTGGGAGTTCAATGACAATGCAAGATCACAGGTCCCACCCGAGACCTACTGAATTTTAACACATTTCCAAATTATTTATATACAACTGAATGCTGGAGTAAAACTGTTTTAAAAGGGGGAATTCAAAGAGAAGATAAAGCTCACCCAGTTTGTATTTGGAAGGGTTTCTGGAGGAAGAATAGTGAAGGAAATCTAAGAAGGCAGATAGGACACAAATCATGCCTTGTTTGGCATTTCTTCTCAACTTCTTTCAGAGGGGTTCACAACTAGTCCATACAGAGATGACCATCGGGCTAAAAAAAAAGTTAAAATCAGAAATGAAAGAAAAGACATTACAACAGATGCTTCAGAAATATAAAGATCATTGGAGATTGTTATGAGCAGTATATGAGAATAAATTGGATAACCTAGAACACATGGATAACTTCCTAAAAACATACAACCTACCAAAATTAAATCAAGCAGAAATAGAAAGCATGAACAGACCAAAAACAAACATCAAAACTGAAGTAGTAATTTAAAATGTTCCAAAAAAAAAAAAAAGAGAGAGGCCAGACCAGATGGCTTTGCAGATGAATTCTACCAAACATCCAAAGAAGAAAAATACAAAGCTTCTTAAACTTGTCCAAAACATAAAAGCAGAGGGGATACTTCTAAACATATTTTATGAGGCCAGCATCATCCTGATATCAAAGCTAGACAAAGATACCACAAGAAAAGAAAACTATATAATAATATATCTGATGAACATAGATGCAAAATCCTCAATAAAATACTAGCAAACCAAATATAACAACACATCAAAAACATTATAAATGATGACAAAGTGGGATTTATTCCTGGGATGCAAGTTTGGCTTAACGTATTCAATCATTATTTTAACATTAATGTGTAATGTAGCACATTAATAAAATGAAAGAAAAACCCACAATCATCTTACTAGATGCACACAAAAGCATTTGACAAAGTTCAACATCCATTCATGATTTTAAAAATTCTGAATAAAATAGATGTAAAAGAAAACTTTGTCAACATAAGAAAAGCCATTTATAAAAAGGCCACAAGTAACATCATGATCAATGTGGAAAAACTCAAAACTTGCCCTTAAAATCCAATACAAGGCAATAATGCCCACTTTTACCACTTCTAGTCATCATAACACCGAAAGTCATAGCCTGAGCAATCAGATAAAAGAAATAAATAAAATGTATCCAAATAAGAAAGAGAAAGTAAAATTGTCTCCTTTTGCAGATGACGTGATTCTATTTCTAGAAAGCCCTAAAGAGTCCACAAAACAGTTGTTAGAACTAATAAATTTAGTAAAAGTTTAAGATACAAAATCAACACGCAAGAAAGAGTTCTGTTTTTTTACACCAACAATGATCTATCCAAAAAGGAAATAAAAAATAATAATTTCATTAACAACAGCATCAAAAAGAATAATATACATAGGGATAAATTTAACCAAGCAGATAAAAGATCTGTATACTGGGAACTATAAACATTGAAGAAAGAAATTGAAGAAAACATACATAAATGGACAGATTTACCACATTTATGGATTGAAAGAACTAATTTTGTTAAGATGTATATACTACTCAAAGAGATATACAGACTCAGTGCAATCCTTATCAATCCCAATGGCATTTTCCCCAAAAATAAAAAGTTCTAAAATCCATATAAAACCACAAAAGACCCCAAATAGCCAAATTAAACTTGAGAAAGAACAGATCTGGAGGCATCATTTTTTCATACTTCAAATTATCTTACAAAGGTATAGTAATTAAAACAGTATGGCACTGGCATAAAAACAGACACATAGATTAATGGAACCAAATCAAAAGGTAAAAATAAACCTATTCATATATGGTCAACTAATTTTCAACAAGGGCACCAAAATTATACAAAGAGGAAAGGATAGTGCCTTCAATAAATAGTGTTGGAAAAAGTGGATATCTACATGCAAAAGAATGAAACTGGATGCTTATCTTATATCATATACAAAAACCAACTAAAAATGGATTAAACACTTAAATGCAAGACCTGAAACCATAACACTCCTAGAAGAAAACAGAGAGTAAAATCCCTTTAATATCAGGCATGGCAGTAGCATTTTTAAGGGTATATGACACCAAAAGCTCAGGCAACAAAAACAAAAACAAACAAATGTGACTCTATGAAACTAAAAAACTTCACAGAAAAGGAAACAGTTAATGAAATACAAAGGAAATTATGATTGGGAAAAATATTTGCAAACCATATCTAAAATATATAAGAAACTCATACAATTCAATGACAAAAAATATTAAGAATGAACAAAAGACCTGAATAGACTTTTTTTTCCACAGAATTTACACAAATGGCCAATAGGTATATGGAAAGATGCTCATTACCACTAATCATCAAGGAAACACAAATCAAAACCACAATGAGAGATCACCTCACACCTGTTAGGATGGCTATTATAAAAGAACAAAACCCACAAAGGTTAACAGGTGTTAGAGAGGATGTCGAGGAAAGGGAGTCCTGGTAACTCTTGATGGGACCATAAATTGGCACAGTCATTAAGAAGAAAAGTGTGGAGGTTCCTGAACAAATTAAAACTAGGACTACTACATCATCCAGCAAGCCCATTTTTCAGCATATATCCAAAAGAAATAAGACCACTACACTGAAGGTTTTTATGCATTCCTAGAACCTAAGTGTCCTTTAGGTTTATGAATAGAAAAGGAAAAGTTTTAGTTATTTAGTTAGATAGATAGATAGATAGATAGATAGATAGATAGATAGATAGATAGATAGATAATCTAGATCTAAATTTGGCTGGCTGGCTAGCTAGCAACAATATAATTTTATTCAGCTTAAAAAAAAATCCTGTCAGTTGTGACTACTTGGGTAAATTTGGATGACATTATGGTAAGTGAAATAAGCCAGACAAAGAAAGAAAGAAAAAAAAACTGCATGATCTCACTTACATGTGGAATCGTCAGAGATGGGACACACAGAGCAGAAGCAGAGAGCGGAGCAATGCCTGTTAATAGGGGCAGAGGGGTGGGAAAAACAGGGAGATGGTGGTCCAAGGGTACAAGTTGCTATTTTGTAGGATGAGTAAATCTAAAGATTTAATACACAGCAAGATGACTATAGTTGATAATAAATACTGTATTGAACACTGGACATTTTCTGAGAGTAGATTTCAGGTTCTCTCTCTCTCTCTCATGCACACCCCCCACCCCGCAAATGTGACTATGTGGGGTATGTTAATTAGCTTGGCCATATTAATCATTTTACTATGTATATGAATATCAAATCATCACGTTGTTCACCTTCAAAATGTACAATTTTCACTCATCAGTTCTCTCCAAAGGCAATGCATATATTAGGAGTGTTTGGTCTTTCAGGATGAAAATACAAACCCCAGGCAGAAAAGTTCTGTTGTGTAACAGGAGTCTGGTGATTTTCAAAGCTCCAGCAAGATCTTATCTGCACTGAGAATGTGCCATGAAATCTGTCTTTTTAGGGCAAAGCTATACTGAGACGGGCTTCATAACCCCCCTGAACTATAGAACCTCCTCTTTATGGAGTTCTGTGAACTTATAAAGTTGACCTTTTATTGAGAAAGAGAAGTCACACATACATCTAGATACTTGGGAAGGATCCCAAATTAAAATGGCATGGTTTATGTGTGGTGACATATGAATGTGTGACCCCAGAAGGACACGCACTAAAGGGATTGGCTCTCATGTGCCACCTTAGACCAAGTCAGAAGAATTTCAGTGCAAATGTAAGCTGACTCATGTGAGTGTGTTACAGTGTAGGAGAAAAAGGATAGGATTGGAAATCACATAGATTTGATTCAAATCATTTTATTTCTCTAAGATTCCAAGTTCTCATCCATAAAATGGGATTGATAAAAACTGCTTCCCAATGTTGTTGGAAGAATCAAATGACATAGATAGAAGTATCCCATCTTATTCCTTGCACAGTGTATATACTCAACACATACTAGTTATCATTTAATAAAAATGTTATCTATATCTCCTGTCATATGAAAACATTTAGACATTTGCTCTATAACTAGGCCATATTATTCAGAATCATCTAACCACAGATTATGAGAAATAAATCAGATTTTAAATTACTGACATTATCACCATTGAAATGCCAGATAGATGTTGTTTGGACAAATGCATGCTATAAATAATACAGGATATTAATACACACTAAAGAGATCAAAACTCTCCTGGGCTTCCCTTGTCATGGTACCACAATTCAACTAAGGAAAGAAAGAGAAGGAATAACGGTCTGTCAGTTTCCAGGTTAATTACTAGTCATCGTGTTGGCTGTTTCATGAGAAAAACACATAAGGTAATTGTCACATGTTCAGATCTTACTTTGCTAATGACCTTTTAAAAGAATGTGTGTTAATTATCTAATTTGCCTGGCAAATTAGGTTGATTTAAGGCCCTACTATGCCTACTATCTTCTCCCTATAGTTTAAAATTTCCAGAACTTGTGTGAAAATATTGGCTTTAGTTTTCCATTATAGAGGTATAATTCTTTATTAGATTTTACCCTTTCCTTATCCTAATTCCTAAATTACATTTTATGAAACACCAAGACAGGACTTTGAAGAAGGCCACCAGGGGCCAAGCTAATTAAATATTGCTATGAAATCAAAGGACTCATGAGTCCTGAAGATATTAAAATCTAATTCAGAGAAAGTGACAACAGCATAGCCAAAGATGAAATAAAAATGAAAAGAAACTGAAGGAACATTAGAGAAGGAATTCTTTCAGCCAGGGAAAACCTCAGCATGCTGTTCTGGCTCATTTGCCCTCGTCCAGCCTGCAGCACTGTCTTGGACCTCAAGGAGCAAAGATCTTTTTGAAATAAGGGAAAATAAATGATAAACAGTCTCTCATCTGATGTAACTAGTGTTTAAAAGTGAGGGAATGGTGGAATTTTCCTGTTAATGTAGATTGAAAGACATACTAAACTTTCTTTTACTTTTTTCCCTTCTCTCCTCAATTCCACCCCTCACTCCTACATGGCAAGACACCAAAGAGCATCTTGAAGTGGTTTCTTTCCTAGCACTTTTTTTTTTTTATGGGAAGAAGGAAGGAAAATTCTTGGTGTTTCAGCCTTGCCTGAGATATGACAGCAATGCATAACCCACTTGCCCCACCTGTTCAGTGACACGTTTAAAGCATATGCTCATATTAGACCTGCCCTCTCCTAGACTTAAATTGGATAAAATCAAGAATAGGAAAGGAGAAAGCTCTCTATGTATCATAGAGGGAGACCTGGGTCAGAGCCTGGGGTCTTGCTCACCCCTCAGCACTGGTGTGAACTTGGCAGACTCCCTTTCTTCTTTGCTGTAGTGTCCTCATCTGTTAAATTAAATACTTTGGACTGCCACGCCATAGGCCTACAAATGCCTGACTGCTGTGTACATTTCCCTATGTGGGGATTACAACTTTCAGTAAAGCAGGGTTTATAGTGGTTTAAAGCCCATCTTTTGGCATGTTTCAGACCTGAGTTTTCATTCTGGGCTTGCACTGGACAAATTAAATAACCCATCAATTGCCTTACCTGTAGGGTATAGATGATATTATAACTTTCTCAATGCCTTTGTGTGTGTGTGTGTTTCAAAATTAAATGTGATCAAAACAATGCCCGGCACAGAGTAAGTCTCTGATTAAAAAAGAGAGCCTTCTACAGAATACTTTACCCTGCCTTAGTTCCCTAGTTTGAGCATGTGGAATCTGGTGCCATAGAAGGAATGCTAAGATCATGTGATAACGAGCACAGAGATGAAAACCTGGATCCTTGATGGCATCCGTGAGCCACAGAACTGGCCCTAAGATTGTCAATTATTGGCCTTCTTAATAAATCAATTAATAAATGGCTGCATTGTTTGAACTATTATTCAGGACTGACTTGTTTCTAGTTGGCATCCTAGAGGGTTCAGAATAAGTGCCTAACTGTGAAGAGCTCAGGGTGATGACTCAAGTAAGGACTTTTGAAATTGTCAGTATTTGGAATGGTAGTCGCACTTTGGGTTCTGTGTTGAGTTTCTTTTCTGCCTTTCCCCAACTTGACTGTGACCTCCCTGGGGGCATTAATAATCTCTGTCACCCACTGTCCATCACTGCAGATGACACTTCCGGTCCACTGACAGGAATCAAGTTTACCTCTCAGTGTGATTTCATCATGAAGTCCAATGGAAAAGGGGGTATGTGAATTCTGGGTTAGAACTCTAGTCATTAAGCCTTCCCTGCTGCGTCACCTTGAGCAAGTCACTGGACCGGTTTAAGCCTTTGTTTCCCAGTCTGTAAAATGGTGGCAATGCCTGCTATGTCTCAGGGCTGAACAGACTCAAAGACAGAAGGGAAGGAAACAATGTTACAATGTTAAAAACTTTAACAAGGTACCCCCACTCCCATTGTAGTCGTTCCCCTAACTATGGCTATTAGAAAAAGCTAGAAAAGGAAAGGTCCTCCTCCAAATCTGTGTTAGATGTGGCTGAGCTGTGCTCATCACTGCACATTCTCAAGCCTGTCTGGATGCTTTGAGAACATCTGGCTGGGTTTTATGACTTTAATCCAAATTCTGAATTCCACAATGCCTCACACAATAATTTTTCTTTATCCCGATAATACTTTGAATCAGATCAGATAAGAAAAGCAAGAGCCTGGAGTTGCTTCTACTAAATATTTAAATGACAAGTCATTTCTCCATCATAAAACAAGGCGGTTGCACCATAAAAGGCCAGTGGTTCCTTTATTGCATAGTGGTAAAAGCATTTTAGCATGTAAACAGGGTCCCTGTTTAGGTCCCTGTTCTGACACATATTAACTATCATACCTTGGGCAGGTAACTTGCTGAACCACTATTTTCTCATAAATAAAATAAGACAAGAATATAGACATGACATGAGACTAAAATGACATCATGCATGTGAAGGAAAGTTCCCAGTAAACAAAGAAGTTCTGTAAGGTGTCATCTGTATTAAAATCATATGTTTTGTGAATCATTTCAGTGGCCTGTGTATTTTTTCTTTGTAACAAAATGCAATTGGAACAATGGTTTTCAATTCACCATAGGTGCTTCCCCTTACTTTTCCAAGAAAACCTATTTTAAGAACTTTTGCTTGTGTAATGGAATCAACTGATCCAGAAATAGCCTGCCCAATAGCAATCAGACATGAGCCAATTTCTTTTCAGTCCTTTTCCGTCTACTCTCTATCGAACCTCCCTGTCGAGCCACATCTTGAGAGTAAGAGTTACCCTAAAGAAAGAAGAGTATAGAGAAGGAACTAAGAGGTGAAAAGAAAAGTGCGGGTATATTAATTTCTCAAGGCTGCTGAAACAAATTACAGCCTTGGTGGCTTAAACCAACAGAAATGCATTCCCTACAGGTTTGGAGGCCAGAGGCTGAAATCAATGCGTTGGCAGTATGATATTCTTCTGCAGGCTGAGGGAGAATCCATTGCATATTTTCTTCCCAGCTTCTCATGGCTGCCAGCAATCCTTGGCATTTCTTGCCTTATAGACACATCACTCCAAATTCTGCCTCCATCTTCATATCACCTTCTCTCCTGTGTCTTCTCCTTTGTCTCTTATTTTAAAAAACTCTTGTCGTTAGATTTAGGACCCACCAGGTAATCCAGGATGATTTCATAGCAAGACCCTCAACTTAATTACATCTGCAATGGCTTTCTTTCCAAATAAGGTCACATTTACAGGTTCCAGATGGACTTACCTTTTGGGTTCCATTCAACCCACTACGACAGCCTCAGAGTCATACTTAGTTGGATTTGAACTCCAGCTCATATGCTAACTACTCATATATAAAGCTACTTTGTACCTTCACATACTCCCTTATAAAATGGGGCCATGATAACACAGGATTGTTGTGATCATAGAAGAAACAATGAATATTGAGTTCTTGTCATACAGTCGACACTTGATACATGGTAACACTTTTGTAAAGTGAATGCTGGCTTGGGCACATTTGATATTCATGAAAATGAAGGCTAACTCCATGGAAGAAAGAAATACTCAGATTTAATGGAAACCACCCTGGATAGGTCTCAGCAGCTTTTTTCCAAAATCCACCACTAACCAATTCATTTGACCACTTTAGAACAGCTCCGTCCCACTCGGTGGAGCAGATCTCAATCTCCCCATCTGTAAATTGTGTGGGTTGAACTAGACAGTCTTTGATTTCCTCCCCCTCTCTGACATTCTGGAGTTTTCCAAGTATAACACTTAAGATTATTTTAGGAGTAAATGGGTAAAGGAAAAAGTAAATAAACACCTAAAATTTCTTAAAAGTCCAACAAAAAAGAAAATCTCCACCCATTCTCTTGACTTCACAAAGTTCTAGAGATTTGTTTTAATGGGTAGATTTTAGTTAGAAGCTCCACTCATTTCTAGAAAGTGCGGTGAGCTGGCTAAAGTGAAACTTTGGGGGCAGCATCCTTCTGCCAAGTGCAGGACATTCAGACTATGTTCTTCCTACCACAGAGCTCTGTTCATGTTCGGTCCTTATTTTTATTTTTTATTTTTGACAAGCTTTCCACTAGATTGAGACGATGAACATAGGAGATCTATACACACCCTACTTATAATTCCTTTCTATCCATTTTCAACCTTCTATTTGCAGCTGCTAGTAATTCTACAAAAACACTCCACAATTTATGAAAAGCATTTTTTTCCAAACGGGTAATTTTCTGAAGCCAGATTAGACAGATAGATATCCATTATAGTTATAGATAGATAGATATCTATATAGAATAGATAAGTAGATAGATAGATAGATAGATAGATAGATAGATAGATAGATAGATAGATAGACATTTGAACAAAGCACTTATCAATTTGTCATCTACATCTGAGGAATTTATCTTTGGTGTTCAGCCCAGACCTTCCTGAATAATTAGGGGTAGGTTTATTTTGGGAGGACAGGGGAGTTGTTTTATATTTATGCCTAACAGCACTATAAAGTAATTTTCTCAAAATAAAAGGGCTCATTTCATCCGCTCTAAAGATATTGATTGTGGGATTTTATGTACTGGTTGCTATTCCATGCATGTGCCATGGTAAGACTGGCAGCCAGGTATAGTACTGAACTACACAGATGAGGGAGATTCTAGTGTTAATGCAGTTTCCAGTATAGGCAAAACAAAACACTAACATGTAAATAAATGAACAAGGTAATTTCAGATCAGGGCCAATGCTGAAAAAACAAAAGGCAGCATATGAAGCAGTGACCAGGCTGGTGGTCCTTAGATTGGGTGGTCAGAGACACCTCTCTAAGGTCAAGATATTTGACTGAGACTAAAATGAGAAAAGGAAAGCACCTGAAGATCAGGGATCAAAGCTTTTCACACAAGGAAAGAACCAAGGGAATGCTCGGGTGGGATAATCTGCTCTAGGGGGACAGTGTGAGTGTGGGTGGGACTAGAGCAGAGTGCACCAGCAGAGAGAGGCAGGACCTGTGCTCCAAGAGGAAAGAGAGCCCAAATCATCCAGAACATGGCCAGGCAGGCTAAGGAGTTTGTAAACCAGACATGTTATTTTATTTTTATTTATTTATTCATTTTTAATTGTTTTTATTTTTCTTTTATTTTGTTATTCAAGTACAGTTTTCTATCTTTTACTCCCATCCCTGTCCACCCCCCCAGTGCTCCCCACCTCCCTCCCCTTTCCACCCCCCTTAGTTTTTGTCCATGTGTCCTTTATACTTGTTCCTATAATCCCCTCCCTTTTTCCCCTGAAATTCCCTCCCCTCTCCCCTCTGATTACTATCATCCCCTTCTCTATTTCAATGTCTTTGGCTGTATTTTGCTTGCTTGTTTGTTTAGTTGCTTAGGTTCCTGTTAAAGGAGAGATCATATGGTATTTGTCTTTTACCGCCTGGCTTATTTCACTTAGCATAATGCTTTCCAGTTCCATCCATGCTGTTGCATAGGGTAGGAGCTCCTTCTTTCTTCCTGCCACATAGAATTCCATTGTGTACATGTACCATAGTTTTTTGATCCATTCATTTACTGACAGGCAGCTAGGTTGCTTCCAACACTTGGCTATTGTAAATTGTGCTGCTATGAACATTGGGGTGCATAGGTTATTTTGGAATGGTGTTTCAGGGTTCTTGGGATATAATCCTAGCAGTGGAATTGCTGGGTCAAAAGGCAGTTCCATTTTTAGTTTTCTTAGAAAATACCATACTGTTTTCCCTAGTGGTTGTACCAGTCTGCAATCCCACCAACAGTGAGCTAGGGTCCCCTTTTCTCCACAACCTCTCCAACACTTGTTCTTTGTTGCTTTGTTTATGATGGCTATTCTTACTGGTGTAAAGTGGTATCTCTTTGTGGTTTTAATTTGCATTTCTCTGATGGCTAGTGATATTGAGCATCTTTTCATGTGTCTCTGAATCCTCTGTATGTCCTCTTTAGAGAAATGCCTGTCCAAGTCCTTTGCCCATTTTTTAATTGGGTTGCTTGTCTTCTTGGAGTGGAGTGTAAACCAGACATTTTAAGCAAGGAAGTGGTGTGGTAATTTTTAAAGATCCTTTTGACTGCTTTGGAGAAAAGGTGGGGTAGATGATAACAGTGGAAACAGAGAAAGAAGCCGGTAAACCATTGTGAGAGGCAGGATGAGAGATGAGTATGGCTGGTAACCAGATGGTGGCAGTAGAGATGGGCAGGGCAGGAGAGATTTCAGGATATTTTCTGCAGGTATAAGTGAGACTCACTGACAGATTAGATGTGGAAGGGCAAAAGAAAAGAGGGATCAAAGGTGACTCCTATGCTTTTGACTTGAACAGCTGGGTGTCATGTGACACCATCTTCTGAGATAGAAGACTGAAGGAGGAAGGAGTTTGGTAGATAAACGAACAACTACCTCCTCAGGTGAGTTCAAACTCCCCTCAAGGAACAAGGAAACCTGTTTATACCTTCAAAATATCAATATTATAACCTTTATAAACAAACAAAATAATTCTACATTTCTGTCTCCACCAGATATCTCATTGTGGTTCAATTCATAGACTTGGAAGAGGGCCATGCAGAGAGTGTGTCAACTAATAAATATTAGTTGATTGGTCTCAGAGTAAAACAAACTTGCACTGGTAACAGTCCTGGAGTCTGCAAAGCACTCCCCCATCTACATAACTTCTGACCTTCACATTAACCCTACAGAAGACATACTGTAACTACTCTTATTGTACAGAAGGGGAAAACTGGCTAAAGCCAAAGGGACAAAGGGCAGGCTTGCATGACTTCTGTGGATGAGCCGATCCTGAAATACAGGCATCCTGACCGGCCAGGCCCAGCCTGCACTGATGAGACAAAGAGCTCTGAAAACTCTCCCTGTGTATAAACCTCCAGGAGCTTTTCCCTCCATTACTTTATATCAGCCAGACTCTGACTCACAGCTGAAGAATCAGCGTCTTTATTATGTAGTGAATTCCATGAGTACACACCAAGTGTTGTTTTCTGTAACAGGCTAAGGTAGCTTCCTCTCCCAGTCTCCTGATGCCATTAAATGTAGAGTATTTTTCCTCGGAAAACTTGCCCAGGTTGCGGGGCCTTCTCTCCAGTTTTGTGTAGAGTCTTTGATATGCTTCAAACTCCACAACTTTCCTTCCATCCCTGGGGCCTCAGGAACAGCCAACCCACATGTGGTGGGAAGCAAGGCGAGAGGGAAGGAGGAATGTGAGGGAGACACAAATACAGCACAATGTTTTCTTTCTGAAAGACTTCATCAAGGCTCCGATTCCAGTGACCTCACCTTCCAGCAATGCCAGCTCCTTTGCTCTAAATCAAAGTTGACTTGTGGTGGTGGTTCACATGTTTTGAGTCTAATGAGCCTACAGCTTCTGATGCTGCAAAAGAAATCCTGGGGGTAGTTAGCAGCTGCCCTCAGATCAGGATGCTTAATGACCCCGACACATGCCAACCTCCAAATTTCGGTCCAGAATTTAAAAAGAAAGTGTGCATGGGACATGAAGCTGTCTATGTCATGAGAACCATTCAAATTGGGATGCTTACTGCAACCCACCAGGGTACATTCTACACTCTCCTTTCAAAGAAATGAAACAGTTATAGAGACAGGCTCTCAGTGGACTCTCCCTGCTTTCATTCTTGCTCTTCACCCTTAAGTTTTTTCTCAAAGCACTTTATGTTATGTCCCTGCTCATATTCGTCAAATGTTTATTTCTCACAAATATAATGTAATCCTTGTGCCTTTTGATGTCTTCCAAGGCCATGCATGACCTGACCCCTGGCTAGAGCTGTGTCCTCTTCTGCCACTGCCTCCAACACTCATTTCCAAAGAAGCTACTCCAATCACTATTCCTCGTGCATGGCAAACACTCTCTGACTTGTGGTCATTGAAATTGCTGTTCCTTTTGTAGCTGAATGGAAGGCTGTTTCCACAAGAGTCTCATGGCCCATTCCGTCAACACATTCAGATTTCTGCTCAAATATGATGTATTAAGAGCATCCTGGCACTGCAATGGTGGAAGTCTGATTCCTGAGATTTAATAGCTCTGTGATTTATTCAACTGTATTATTGCTGCGTAAATTGGTATGTTTTCTATTTGTCCCATCTGTTCTTTGCTCTCATTTCCCTCTGTTTTTGCCTTTGTTTGAATTCATTGAATATTTGTGTAATTCCATTTTATTTCCTATGTTGGTTTGTTAATTATAACTCTTGATTTGTTATTTTAGTGGTCCCTTTAGAAACTTTAATTTACATTTTTAACATATCAGTCTATCTTCAAGTAATATTGTACCACTTTTTTTCATACTGAATTTTATTTATTGTTGGTACACATTTTACTTCCACATGCCAGAAATTCCACATAACATTATTATTTTTGTTTAAATGATTATCAAGTAACTTCTTTTTATGTACTGCTCTTTCCATGAATATTCTGTTCCATGAACACTCACCACTTTGTTTTCCCTGGATTCACTCATTTCAGAGAGTCCCTATTTCCCCTCTTTGTGCTATGACCTAGAAAATTTCTCAAGACAGTAAGTAAGCTGAGTCCATTGTAAGGCTCAGCTGATTTTTGTGTCATCTCTCAGGCATAACTGTCCTTTTTTGCCTAATGTCCAGTGTCTTAAGAACCATTATTTCATGCACTTTGATTGTTGTTGTTTTAGGTGAAGAGCTAAGTTTTCTCTGATATTTCACCTGGCTGGCAGTGGAACAGACTTTCAGAAGAAGAGGACCAAATAGAATGAAATAATTTAGAAATCACATATTATTCCTGATTCTTCCATTTGCTCTGTAAACTTATCATTTTTTTTTTTCCTTTTAGGACTTAGGTTGTCCAACTTAAAAAAATGGAGAAAATATGACTTGTCTCAGATGGTTGGTGTGAAGACTAACCCAAGTGGTGGCAATAATCCAACTCAGTGACCCAAAGGGCTGCTCCTATCCTCACTGTGGCACATTGGGCAGTTGCTTTGTTGAGCCAGGCCAATGAGAAACAGCCCTCTCTATCAGTGCCCCGGCCTCGACAGAACTCCTTAAATGGTTCTTGTGGAGTCAGTTACTTGGACTTGACAGCAGGAATTCAAATCTTTTTCTGCTCAATATTATTCTGTGAGAAACAATTTATCTTTGTCTCCTTCCATTGCTATTTTTCTGGATATTGACTTTGATGGCTAACCATTTTCTCTATATCTTTCAAACAAAACTGTCACCAATTGGCTAAGCAGGCCTTCCCTCTAAAGTGTAACTCTCCATCTTGAAGTACTATTTTGCAATAAACACTTAAACGTCTCCATTTTCTCACATATTCTGATAAAAAGGCATAAACAATGAGAGCATTTATAGTTTCTAAAAACAATAAATCCAGAAAAAAGAGACCGCTCATTATGTGTCAAGGGCATGAACAGCATATCACTTCATATCCAGGAAACATAGACAGCTAATTTCACATGTGACATCAGAACCAACATAGAAGCATCTTTTGGCATCAGGCAACTTAAAGAATGACTTGCTTTTTATGAGCCAACATGATTTTAGATGGTATTAATATCAGATTGATATTGCAAGGGTCTTCAACAGCCAGCTAGAGGAGCCATATAAAAAGAGAAGGAAGAGACTTCAGAAGGAGGTTGACACAGGGCCTGGCATTAATCATCAGAGTTGCTGCTTGGAGCTTCAAGATCAAGTTAAAACACCACTTGCTGGATAAATTCTTCCTTTCACAGCAGGAAGCTTAACATAAAAATAAATAACTAATATTTTATAGGCATTTATGATGAAACAACTGAGGATATTTTAAACGTGGGGGTAAATTATGCAAATAGAGGTATAATAACAATAATGGATTCCATTATAATCATTCTAATACCTAATATTTATATATTAGGTATTATTATATTATATTATTATATTATATATTAGGTATTATATATTAGGCATTTTCAACTATTTAATGAATCACATATACCAAAGGCAATAGCATTTTTATATATTATAAATATTTTCTGTGAATATTTGAATTCTTGCTATGAACTTCAAGTTTGAATAATGTTATCCCTAATTGTGGTTATAGATACTAAGATTGAGGGTGTTTAAGCAACTTGCTTAGTAGGCACTATTGCTGTTAGGTGCATGGCTTGAAATTTTATTGTGTATGTTCGATGATTCAAAGCCAGTGCTCTTCACAAAAGTTGTCTGCCTGTTCCTGTTGTGTTAAATGTACACATTCCATCCAATTTAGTTATCACAAAAACTCTGTGCAG
Organism: Carollia perspicillata; assembly: GCA_004027735.1. Lineage (NCBI taxonomy): Eukaryota > Metazoa > Chordata > Mammalia > Chiroptera > Phyllostomidae > Carollia > Carollia perspicillata. Next base: position 31,626 of record PVKM010002420.1, on the reverse strand, counting down.
CAGATAGAATTCTGTGTTTTACAAACATGAACCCAAAATCCAGTGTGTTTAAGTATTATTCCTAACACACCTACCACCTAACAGGATGGAGTTCGAATCCAGATATTTCATTCTCCTTCACCACACTTTCCTATCTATCTTCGTACCCCCCATCCTCCCTACCTGCCAACCTGTCTGCATTGATCTGAAGTCTCCACTTGAGAGGCAGATACGAGGAGTGAGTCCAATAAAAAGAGGGTTCTTGGGAGAAAGGATATGCAGACACAAGAGAACACTTAGTGTGTTTGGAAACTAAAACTACTGTAAGAAGTCTGTATCTCAAGATCCAGCCAATCCTGGCTGCACAGATTGACTACATCATCACTTTTGTACATGGAAGAGCAGGCATGTGTGATATTTTTTTCAAATGTCTTCAGGTGATTTTAAGGTCAGTCAGGTCTGAGAGCACTGCAATGGACACTAAGGGGAGGGTAGTGAACAGAGGAAAAGCAATATGAGAGCAGCCATCAGCATATCCTGTAAGCCATGTCGCTGAGTTGGGCTGTATCTGAAGAGCACTGGGAACCACTGAGGAGTTTCAAACAGAGAAGTAGTAGAATCCCATTTCCATCTCAAGATGCTACATGGAGAACTTGTTGATCAGCAAGTAGTGACACCATTAAGACCTTTGCAACGAAGATGATGTTGGTGTGCGTGTGTGTGTATATGACAAGAGATGGAAGTAGAAAGAATGGAGAAACATTATGATAAAATCATAAAGACTTGGGGAATGATATTTTTGTGAAAGCTGCAGCAGGAAAAAGAGTCAAGAACAATGCTTCACATTTTGGTCTTGGTTTTGCCTTTCACCGATATAAAGTAACATAGATAAGGGAGCAAGTCTGGTTGAAAATGGTTTTATTTTGAGGAATTTAGTCAGAAGTCCTTGCAGGGTATGCAGGTAGAATTGTCTGGGAGGAGCCACGCACATGAAACCCAGAAGGAGAGAGTTTGGGCCAGAATCTGTGGAATTCAAAGCTCTTTTCGACAGGGAGTGACAGAAGCCATGTGTTTTCTGTTGTCGTCATTGATGGTGGTGATGGTTGGTTAGATGCTCAGTTGCTTGATTGCTTGTTTGATTAATTGTTTTTAAAATTTTGCTTTTGTTTTGTTGTATTTTTTTATATTTACTTATTTGTCAGTTATTGTTGAAAAAAATTAAAAAGAGAGCAAATTTTCTTTACAAAATATACTACTTGTAACTTGCTTTTTTTGTTATTTTTGTTATTTTTTTTTTCTGAGGGGTAAGTAAGTCAAGCTTACATATAGGCTTAATTAAGTTTTGAAATCATGATGTTTGTGATGCAGATGCAAAAAATACATTTTTTGGAGGTGGCAGGAAACCCGTCCGGGTCAGACTGAACATATACATTCAATCTGGTCATCATGGAAGGTAAGTCATCATGAAAGTTTATCATGAAAGAATAAATTTCAAAACTCAATTTTTTTTCTCCAAGGAAATGTTTCCAAGTAGAAGGGTTAATACTGCTTTCTGCCACAAAATCAGTGTTTGCTTTCTATACTATGACTACCATTAGACATTTTGTAAAAGGTGTACATTTATAAAAGATTAGACATTTTGCATAAATTGGTTTCTGTGCCTGTGACCTTAAGTTTAGCAGATAACCATTCCTGCTGGGATTTACCAAAGTGCTTGGAAAATTCTTAAACAATATTTGAGTAGTTGTGATGATGTGGGCTATTAAAGAATACTACTTTGACAAACATTTAGTAAAGTGGAAGTAAAACATTTTGAATATTTTGAAGAGATCTTAATCACATCAGATACTCTCATTTTACATATGGGGAAATTGAGTCTAATGAAAGAAAGTAATATGCCTGAAGGTGCAGAGATGGAATCAAAGCAGGGTCTGTCTGGACCCAGTGCTCTCCATTACAAAGTTCCGGAATTGGGAAGAGTGGGTCCATAGTCCCAGCATAAATGGGGCTAAAGAATAGTATACTATCAGATTAAGTTGGCCTCAAGTGGGCCAGATGATGGGGAAGCCAGCACAGTTAACCACTGCTGTCCCAGTTGAACTATGGAGGATGCCCACTCCCACTGACACGAGTTTTTCCTTCACTCTACAAATTATAAAGAAGACCTCACACATAATTATATTAGTTAATATAATTAGATGTTAAATGTGAATTTGAAAAGAGGAAAACTGGATGACATCAGAGAGTGATCTTAGCCACTTGCGTGGTAAAACAAAGTCAGGAGCTGGAAACACATAAGTCAGGGTGGGCCAGGCTGTCCATTTCAGACTGAAATGTTGAACTTTTTAAACTGGTGGACCTCTTGGATTTCCTGAGAGAGGAAATAGTGCTAAAAGGGGAATACAGCCCTTCAGATGGAAAGAAAACGCACGATTCCAGCACATTTGTTTAGTTTTTCTGCAACTCAGATAAAGCAAAAAGCTCATTAATTTAGAATTGGTGATAATTTGTACAGGGCCTATTCTTAAGTTTACCTTTGCTTTATCTGGCTAAAAGGATTTGAAAAGCAAATTAATAGTGTAAACAGGATGGCAGGCAGCAATATTTAACCTCTTTAAGAGGGCAAACTTTCTCCCAATATCTTTAAAATACAATTTATACATACAGAGATGACATGCTAGTTACAGATTATTCTTACCTATTTATTATAGCAAGTCCTTGATGATTTCTACCTGGGAGACCTAGCTTAGTTTAACCCAATGTATGTGTTTCTGAAAGAAGTAAATTTGCACTTATTTTATAATCATCACAGTTTTAAAATATTGATACTAACTTAGACAGGCCCTGAGTGCCATGATTAGTTACACTTAACGCCATATGACTTTATTTCTATCCAGAAAGAAACATGGGGCATATGGAGTAGGAAAAGAAAAAAGAGTGTATATGAAACTTGGAGTCTTAGGTTCAAGGCCTTGTTCGTGTGTTTACTAATATGGTACCTTGCACATATTTAGATTAAGTGGGAATTAATCTCCTCTCTAGAGCCATCTCAAATGGGGATAAAGAAAATGGTGCTGTAGAATTCATAGAGATAAACTTGGCTAACAAATATGAAAGTGCATTATGTACTATAAGGCAATATCAAACTTCAAAGTAATTATGTTGTTGTTTTTAACATTATTAAAGACTCAGTCAAAACTGAAGCAAATAGAAAAGACCATCTTTTATAAACCAACTCATTATTTTTCCCAGAAATGCCACTGCTTGGCACTTCATTGGTAACAGACTCCTGGTTGGAATTGCACTTTTCTTGGAGGGGTAGCTGCAGTGCAGTTCACTACTACTAACCATTGCACCCTCTGTTGAAAATCTCCCAAAGTAAGAAGTCCAGGTGCTTTTGCCTTCCTCCTGCTCCACTACCTAGGTTCTGCTCCTGTGGAAAAGTTGGCTAACTCAGTTGTACATGCACTTAGACATACTTCTACATAAGCACCCTAAAATGCCTTGTGAACTTTTCCTTATAGTACTCTACCCCCACCAAGAATATAGACTCTTCAACGTCTGCCTTATGTCTTAGTCATCTCTGTGTCCAGAGGACTTGACATATGTCATTCAATATAGTCTTGATAAACAAATAATAAATGAGGAAGACGAGGGCACATATAAGATGAGGGGGATAAAACTTTTTTTGGATTGGACACGTGATCATAGTACTAGTAGCTCCTCATGCCCAATCCTTACCACATACAAAGCTGCCATTTCTACCATTGGTACCACTGATTGCAATTCAGAATGGATACCATACCCAAGGGCAGACAAATCCATAGGTCAGCTAGACAGCAAGGCTGTGTCATGGGATGTAATCTTCCATGGAAAAGACTAGAAGTGACCATTCAATCCCAAGCCAGTTGAATCAGACACAATCACCACCAACATTCAATTCCACCTTTCCCTTAATAATCCAATCTCATGTTTGTACAGGTTGGTATCAATCATCCAGGAAAGTTGACTCTCTCCTGCTGAGAAGTAAATCCTAAACCAATCATAGTAATCTCCTTCCCTTTGCCAGCACTGGGTTTAGGCATAGCATGTGTCATAATTCCAGTTAATGAAATGTGAGGTTGATGTGGTGTAATCTCTTGGTGAACTTCTGGAAAAAGTTTCTTCATTCTTAAAAATAAAACTTTTTGTCTTATTAAACAGGATTCTGCCGTGTTTGGATGAGATGCTTACTTAGATTGGCTGCAACGATCACCAAGAGGGGAAACTAGCTTAGAACAAACCCAATATACTGAGGATAGCAACACAGGCTGATGTGAAGAACCCAGACCCTTGGGCCATTCATGAAATACCAAATTATATGACTCAGGAGAAGCCCTACATCAGACTTCTTATTTGTAGATGATAGATGTTCCTTATCATTGAAGCCTTAGAGGAAACATTTTATCAGTCAATACCATTCAATAATGGAAGAATTTTTCACGACAGGGAGTTCACTCCACATTTAGATATATCAAGCAGAGCTGAGTACAAGCAGCCAGTAGGCTGGAGACACTGTAGAGAGAAGAGGGACATCAAAAAGGTGGACTCCTTGTTTGTTTAGTTTGGTTTGGTTTTATTCCTATGAAACAAAAATACTTAGATTCACTGAGTGTGAGCTCCCTGAAAGAAAAACAGAAATGGAGGGAGTATTGCGTCTATAAAATACCTTGGTTTTTCATTTTTTTTGTACACCTCTACTGCTTTCCTTGAGACAAACTGAATCACATTTGGCTTCCTCTGAGGTAGAAACTAAATTGATTTCCTGAATCCCTAGAGTTATCTCCAAACAGATAGATCAGTAGTTATTAATCAGGACCAATCCTTCCTCCCCCAGCCAGGGTGCAACTAGCAATGTCTGGAGACATTTTTAGCTGTCATAAGTTAGGGAGTTGCTACTGGCATCTAGTGAGTAGAAGTCAGGAATGCTGCTAAATATCCTACAGTGGACAGAACAGCCCCTGCTAACAAAGAATTATCTAGCCAAAAATATTAACACTGTCAAAGTAAGAAGCCATGACCTAAAAGGGCTCCTTCCATGGTAGATAAACCTCTGTTTGCTAGAGGAGACAAAAAATGCTTCATACAATGGCCAGAGGGATGGAGGGGGTGCTGGGTGGAGGTGGGAAAAAAGCATCAATAATACAAATAAGCTTAAAAATAAAAATTAAAAAAATTGTAAGTGCTGTGGTTTTGGAACACTTCCATTGAGCCCCTCGTATTTTCCATTAGTAGCAAAGTCCAGGTAACAAGTATATGCTCTTGTATATAATACTTGGTTTCCAAGTCTTGAAATACTTGAAAGTGGAATAGCCCTTATTTGAAGATCAACCAACAGTGCACTAAACAATACCGAGGAAGACATACATCATATTCTCAGAGGGGCTTCATTGATGGCTTGCCATGCTTTGAGACAAAGTCATCGGCAATGCATAGGAAGCTTCCCAAATATGAGTACATATTCTGATCTATGAGTAGATGCTTCATTAACCTACTTTGGAAATTCCTGAGTCACATCCTTGGCTTTGTTGCTGCAATGGACATCTGTTGTTTTTGTTTCTCTAGCATCCCTTCTCTCTCCTCTTGGGAGCAGCATTCAATTTTCCTTTGGGAAAATACTTCTCCCTACAGGATATTTCCTCTAAAGTCTTGATGGCACGATCAGTCAGGGGTTCTTCTACTTCCTTGCCATGTATTGGCAAGTATGTTAAACTGGGCTAGTCAGTCTTCATCTCCTGGGGATTTAAATCTCATTTGAAACTGATTCACTGATTACTGAAACTGATTACTGAATTGCAATGGTGTCCTAAAGAGAATGCCTATAGCTCCTTCTGCCTAGACCCCCAATTATTTCTTGTTTCTGAGCAAATTGTTCAATTGACCTTCCAGTTCTCTAAGTTGCCCTCACATACTTTCATCTGCCACTCCACCATGCCCTCAGGACTAGTTTCAATACCTTATACTCAAAAATCCTCAACTTTTACAATCACAGAATCAGGTACCAGGTTAGGAGTCAAGACATTTGGATCCTCATTCTATCTTTGCTCTTAATTAACCATATGGTCCTGAGAAGAATACTTTTCCCCTCTGGGCCTGTCTCCTCATCCATAAACATAGAAATGGTGGGCTAGGTCATTTATAAAGGTCCTTCTAGCTCTAAGGTCCTCAATTTCTAGTAAATATTGAACCTTCTGTGACCAGAAAAGGCAAATTGAACTTTCAAGATAGCCAGGAGGTGGTGCTCCAGTACCATGATGATACAACTATTCCCAGTGTCCAAGCAGTACTACCCCTGTTGGAGATAAGGGCTTCCAAGAATCCTGGAGGGTCATTTCCACACTGTCTGGTTGCTTTGGCACATTTTTCTCCTCTATTGCTAAACACAACTCTGTGTGTGGCTAATGTGGGAAGTCATTGCTGGGTCTCTGTTAGAATAGATAAGACTTCTTTCTCAAATATTTTCCTATTGGACAGCAGAAATAATTTTTTTCTCAATGTTTGGTAAGACACAGTGGTGGTGGGTGGAGGTGGGTGGTAGAATTATTCATGTGGCAGATGCATCAGAGCAAGACACGTAGCTCCAAATGCCACAGAGGAAAAAACAAGTATGGACCTTGCATCTGGTATCAGCTCTGCCATGTTTTTGCTGTGCAACATTGGGAAAGTGTTCCTGCATTTTCCCTTTAGTTACCTCCTCTGTAAACAATTACATCAGATGAGATCAGCGGTTTCCCAAATTTATATTTTGTCAGATAAAAACAGTGGAAAAATATTTCCTTAAATAAAGTCATACATGAAATCCTCACATATAAATACTTCTCACAACTCTTTACAAGTGGCAGACATGTAATTCAAACTAGCTTACAAGTAAAACAGGGGGGAAATAAAACACGTCAGACATGGCTGGTTCAGAGATCAAAAGCTGTCATCAGAGATCCATCTTTCCACTGTCTGTGTGCCTGTATCTAGTTAGCGTCATTCTCAGACAGACCCTCAATGTGTGATAGCAAGATGGGTCTAGGAGAAGAGAGAGAAAAAGAGAGCAATTCTCTCTACCACCCCTACTCCACATGTTTTAGACTCAAAGAAAGACCAGTGAAATAGTGTACCTCTGCTGTTAATGAGGCTGCACTCTCGCCAGCAATATCAGAGTAATGTGCACTGGTAAAGGAAACATACCACATGAAACGAGAGAAAGGAGAGACAGAAAGATGAATGGGAAGAAGGAATGGAAGAAAGGAGAGATGTCCAATACTAAAAATAATAAATAAAGCTGGAATTGCTTTAATGGGAAGAGAAAAAAGATTCATTCTCCTACCAGGTGGTTCCTCAGAAACCTTCACAGAACACATAAGTTATGAAGAAAAAAATAAAACCCATGAGACTAAGGATCTAGAAAACTTCTTGCAACTCTTAAGATCTACACCTCTAGATGGAGAAAATCATGGCAACGGTCTATCTTCACTCTCTTTCTGTCATCTTAACCACAGTTACCCCATTTTCTATGGGATCGCTATTTATTTACAAACAAACTGATGACTTTCCACCCTTGCTTGAGTATTTTCTTATTCTCTGAAATGATTTGTAACCATTTAAACCATGTACTTTCTTTGTAAATGGTAGGAAACCCAGAGATGATTCTATTTTTTTTCCTTTATTTTTTAATTTTAATTGTTATTCAAGTACCATTTTCTGTCTTTTACTCCCATCCCAGTCCACCCTCCAGTGCTCTATTTGAGGGACAGATAACTAAATAAACCAGTTGCCAAAGGATTGGTATAAAATGTTGTATCCATAAGAATACAATGAAATAACCTTGTCCAACTCAATCATTTTCCATTTAAAGAGGCTGAGATCCAGAGAGAGGAACCTGTCTTCCCAATGCTGTGTGATGATTTAGTCCCAAAGCAAGAACTAGAAGCCCAGATTGCTGCTTCCAAACCCATTATTCCAGGGGTGTCCAACCTTTTGGGCCACACTGAAGAAGAGTTGTCTTGGGCCACACATTAAATACATTGCAACATGTAATCACACAAAAAAAACTCATAATGTTTTAAGCAAACTTAGGATTTTGTGTTGGGCCACATTCATAGTCATCCTGAGTGGGCTGTGGGTTGGACACCCTTGCTTATTTCTTCTAGCTGGTGCATCAGTGAATGTTGCGACTAGTGATATCTTTTTTCCTAACACAATCCTGTGTCACTTCCATCCTTAATAATTTTCATGGTTTCCCATCTTTACAGGATGGTACATACACTTTAGCATGGCAGTCAAGAGCCTAGCTGATTTGTCCAGCTTCATCCCTACTCCTTGCTTTTCCTTTTATCTGGCTTTTCCTGGCATTTCTCATACATTGTGGTATTTCTGGCTTCTAGTCTTTGCTCTGACAATCCCTCTGTCTAGACTACTATGCCTTTCCTTCTCTTTTATCTCATAAACCCTTTATCCTTCTCCAAAGCTCAGTTCATCTGTTACTCCTTTACAGCCTTCTGTGACACAAGCCTCTTCCTACAAACTATTTGAGATATTACTCTTTGTTTTTCTCATGACAGATCATCCTTATTTCTATGGTTACTCTTAATAAGTTGAGTATTCTTTTTATAGATTTAGCATTGTGCATGCCATTTTGAATAAATAAATTATATTGATGTTAGGCTTTGTGAGAGAGGAGTTATGGACAAAAATATTTTCCCAGGTTCTCTGAAAATGCATCAGAACAGGTATCACAGGTATAATGGTTCTCTTTCTTGAAAGCCTGAAGAAAACTTCAGAAACCTCCTCTACAGCATGATGTGGCCACTACCATTTAACTGAAGTTGGTAACTGAGTGGAAATTTTATTTACCACCCCCATCTGTATCTAAAACAAAAGGTAAAATATGAGGTCTGTCTGGAAAAAGTCCAGCCATTGTTAATATAACCAGAATGGTTTGCATGATATTGATGTAACCTGGCAGCCAAGGAGAGTAGACTGGAATGCACATGTGTGAACAACGGTGACTTGACTGTACCAGTCAGTGGGGGCAGTAGATGTCATTGAGTGAGCATGTGTATTGTGTGGCCATTACATTCAAAATGACTGAGCCAGTAGAGCAACAAATCTGCATCAGATTTTGCATTAGGCTTGAACATTCCTCTATGCAAACTATCAGGGTGATATAGAAGGATGCAGCTATGGGCAACTGGTAATTGGCAGCTTCATCACAACAATGCACTGCTTATGCATCACATCTGGTGTAGAGATGTTTTGGTAAAACATCAAATCACCCATGTGACTCAGCCCCTCTACAGCCCAGATTTGGCACCATGTGACTTCTGGCTTTTCCCAAAATTAAAATTACCTTTGAAAGGGAAGATATTTCAGATCATTGATTAGATTCAGGAAAATATGATGGGCAGCTGATGGCAACTGGGAGAACTATGTGAGGTCCCAAGGTGCCTACTTTGAAGGTGACTGAGAAATCATCGTCTTATGTACAATGTTTCCTGTGTCTCACTTATATTTTTCAGTGGATATTTATTGTACATATTAAAAGACTGGATACCTTCTGGATAGAACTCAATGTATGTATTTTTTAAGTGTTGTACCTATTTGATCCTGAAATCACTGAAGAGCTTGAGGCTGCTTCTTGACTCGACAGCAAAAAACACTATGGTTTCATGGTGATGTCTGCCAAATATTTTCCACCTCTGCATAATTTATCTTTTGCTGACTTCACCTCAATGCAATGGTTCTCCTTCTTTTAATACCACTCTCTCATTTGAGGACTAATTTTCAGTGTGATATGTCTGGCACACTACAATCACTGTGATATCACAGTGACAGCTCACTATTGTCCATATTTCCATAAATAAAGCAGCCTGCAATTTCCATGCAATTGCTACTTCTAACTATAGCAGCACTTCTCTCTCTCTCTGAAGAAAGTGAAGTCAGCCCTAGATCCTGGCTTCATCTTATCTGGATTTCTCTGCTCAATATTTTAATTATGTAAGATTTCTCCTACCCCAAGTGTATATGGTACTCAAGGATAAAGGAAGTGCCATTTGCATCTTTGCATACAAACTTTCTTTCTATATAAGATGAGCTCAAACAATTTCACATGTTCCTGTCCTTGAACTTGTACCTTACAAACATTATTTCATTTTATTTTTATTGCAATTCTATAAAGTAGGTATAAATATTCTCACCTCCAAGAAAATAATGTTGGGATCAGAGGAAGTAACTGATTTACTCAAAATCAAACAGTTTATAAATTGTGGAATTTGAATTCTCATTCTAAAAAGGTACTTCTTTTGTATGAGTCCTCATTCATACAAAAGGTACTCCTTTTAACTCTACTTAATAAATATCTTACAAATGACCAAGTGTATGAATGAATGCCCAGAAGGTTTGTCTGAAATATTTCCCACTTCTGCATAATTTATGTAGTGGCCCCCAAATTTACATTTTGTTCTACCATTGAGAACAAGCTCATGTTAGAGAGATGGCAGAGTATAATCCCACTTGGACTTTTACCTATATTTTTTCTAAAGTGTCTCCTTATTTAAAAGCTATCACATCAAATATACATAACATACAAAAAGATATACAAATATACAATAAGAATATGAAAAGATACTCAACTTCATTAGTCACTAGAGAAATGAAAACCAAAACCAAAATGAGATACCAATTTATATTCACTAGGGGATCTATAATACAGAGGTGGGGGAAGAAGGGAAGGAGGGAGAGACACAATACAGGGAGAGAGAGAATGAGAATGAATAACAGTACTGGCAAAGATATGGAGAAATTGAAACCTGAGTACATGTCTTATGGGAATGAAAAATGGTTCAGCCACTGTGATTTGGCAGTTCCTCAAAAATTTAAATGTAAAATTTCATTTCTAGGTATACACCCAAAAATACTGATAAGAAATACTTAAATAAGTACTCACATACACATGTTTATAGCAACACTAATCATAATAGCCAAAAAAGTACAACTATCTGCCCAAATGTCCGTTAATAGATAAATGGATTAAAAAACTCTTAGTACATATATGCAGTGAAATATTATTTATTCATAAAAAATAATGAAGTACTACAATGTTAGAAAGTCTTGAAAACATTATTCTAAATTAAAAAACCCAGACACAAAAAGTTACATACTGTATAATTTCATTTATATGACATATTTCCAGTAAATGAATCCATAGAGACAGAATGCAAATTGATGGTTGCCAGTGCTGGGGAAGGAAGGGAATAGGGAGAAACTAACCAATGGGTCAAAGATTTACTTTAGAGTGATGGAAATGTTTTGAAGCTTGATAGAACTGATGGTTGTACAACATTGTGAATCTACTATGTGCTACTGAATTGTTCACTTTAAAATGATTTTTATGTTGTGTGAATTTCAATTCAATAAATTATTTTTCAGAAAATAATTTATTTGTACTTTTAATAATAAACAACTGAACATTTAAAATGTTAAGTACCACTTACAATAGCATCAAAATTATAAAATACTTAGGGATACATTTAATAAAATATTTGCAACAACTCCATACTTAATCAACAAAACACTGCTGAGGTAAATTAAAGAAGACCTAAGTAATAAAAGAGTTATACCATGTTCATAGATAAGACAAAATTCATCATGATGACATTTATCACCAAATAGATTTAAAAGAGTCCCAATCAAAATATTAGCAGGTTTGCTGTAAAAATAGATAGGCTAATTATAAAATCTATGTAAAAATGCAAATGACCCAGAAGAACGAAAATGTTATTAGAAAAAGAACAGTGTAGTTGGAGGGCTTAACCTACTTGTTTTCAATAGTTACTATAAAGAAATAAGACGGTATAGTGTTGGCATAAGTAAAGAAATATAGATCATGGAACAGAATTAGAATTTCACGAATAAACACACACATATGTGGTCAGTATATTTTTGAAAAGGGTATCAAGGAAATTCAATAGGTGAATAACTGTCTTTTTGATACATGGTGTTAGAAGAATTGGAGATCCATGATAAAAAACAAATGCAGACCCTAACTAAATCCACATACAAATGCTAACCTGAAGTGTATTATATTATAGAAGTAAACATAAAAGCTAAAGATACAAGCCTTGCCTAGTGTGGCTCAGTGGACTGAGTGCTGGCTTGTGAACCAAAGGGTCGCTGGTTTAACACCCAGTTATGGCAAATGCCTGGGTTGCATGCCCGGTCCTTGGTAGGGAGAATACGAGAAGCAACCACACACTGATGTTTGTCTCCATCTCTTTCTCCATCCCTTCCCCTCTCTCTAAAAATAAATAAATAAAATCTTTTTTTAAAACGCTAAAGATATAAAACTTTTCACAGAAAACTTAGGAGAAAAATCCCTGACATTTGTTTAGTAAAATACTGCTTGAGTAGGACACCTGATATTAACAAGTAAAAAATTTTAAATTGGATTTTACCTAGATTTTAAGGTTTACTCTTTGAAAGTCATTATTAAGAAACAAAGAAGCTGACAGAAAACTGTACTTGAATAACAATTAAAATAAAATTTAAAAAAAGAAAAAAGAAACAAAGAAAGTAAATCAGAGTAAACAGTGAAAATATTCACAGAATATACATCTGGAAAAAGGATTTATATTCATTATATTTTTTTCTCACAACTGAATCACAACAAAACAAACAGCCCAATGTTTAGAGAGTAGAATGGCCAATGGTACATGAAAAGATGTTTGACATCTTTAGTCATTGGAGAACTGTACATCAAAACAAGGAGATACCACTATATATGTATGGAATCATTACTATTAATTTAACTAACAATACCAAGTATTGGTGAAGATGTGGAGTAACTGGAACTCTCAATCATTGCTTGTGGGAATGCAGAATGGTAAGCTACTTTGAAAAGTGGTTTGGCAGTTTCTTATAAAATTAAACACATACTTGCCATACACTCCAGAAAACCCACTTTTAAGTGTTTACCCAAGAAAAATGAAAGCCTATGTTCGCACAAAAACCTATACTCAAATGTTCACAGCAGCCTTGTGCATATAGTCAAAGTGAAGAAATAACCCATAACTTAGTGTCCATCAATTGGTAAATGGATAAAGAAATTGTGATGCACTCATACCAGTGGAATACCATAAAAGGGAACAAACAATCAATCCATTACATTGATGAATTTTTAAAAGATTATTCTAAGGAAGGGTAGCTGGGCACAAATTCCTACATACTACATAATTTTACTATTTGTAAGAAGTTCTAGAAAAAGCAAATCTATAGCAACAGACAGCAAATACATAGTCATCACAATATTTGTTGGGCAGAGGGTTTTGACTATAAAGAGAGCTTTAAAATATTCTGTATCTTGACTTTGGTGGCAGTTAGATGGTTATATGCTTTTGTCAAAACTCAATCAACTGTACACCTAAAATTCATAAATTTTATTGTACGTTAATTTATATACAATCGAATTTTTTTAAAAAAGAGATTGGGTCAATTAGACTAAAGCAAACAAAATAATTTGTGGATTCTCCATGTACCAAATTATAATCTATTCCATTAGATAATCCCATAGCTGTGGGGCAATACTTTACAGATTCTTGGAACTATGAACTGCCTAAAATTTAAAGGTAACAATTCTGATGTTTTGGCAATGGGTCTTATAACAATAGCATTGATTTGATTTTGATCCCATCCGCACATTTCACTGGCAGTGCCCAGGATTTGATATTTTCCCTGGGGCCATTTTTTAACTTTTCTAAGCCTATTCCAGCTGGAATAGGTGGGAAGTGAGAAATGGTGTTATTTTCCAACCCTGTAAATCCTAGGTTGGGAGTATTTTCTCTGGATTCTGCTTGGAAACTAAATAGGTGTTTCTTAATTTATTTCTCCATTTTCTTAATTTATCTTAGCAGTTAGAAGAAGCCAATTATTATTGTCCATATTCTTCCTGAAAATTTCCTTGGCAAGATTGGCAAGTTCATAAAGTTCCATTTTTTCCTTAAATTTTCTATTTCACTATAGGTGATAACATTTCCATTAGATTACCCTTTTTCCAGTCTCCAATAGCAATTTTCACACTTTTCCAACATCTTCCCCTCACAGTTTCTTCAACACCCTCCTAACCTCTGCCTGAGGCTAATTCCATGTATTTTATATTTTTGTAATGGTTGGACTAATTTATGTTTTAAAATTATCTAGTGCTATGTAATATACCTTCCAGCACATAGGGCATAAAACAACTTTTTCTTTAATTTCTTAAATTTTAGAAAATTTTAAGAAATTTACTGGTGGTTCTTCTGGTCCATGCGGTGTTTGTTGGCGGGGTATTGAAAAAATCAGGACCTTGGATGGCACAAGGATGGCCCAGGAGCCTCACCCAGAGCTTCAGATCTCATCCATGAGAAGAAAGGGGCCTCTTTCTCCCTCCTCTGCCTCTTTTCTCCTTTTCTCTCTCAGTATACTCTCATCGTTTGGTAGTCTAGCTCCAGCTTATTTACATGGTGGATACATACCAAAAGAGTCAGAAAGGAAGCAATCAAAACTCTTAAGGGCTAGTTCCAGACTGGAACAGTGTTACTTCTGCCACATTTTATTCGTCAAAGCAAATCACAAGTTTGGGCCAGAACCAAGGGCAGGAGAACCAGAATCCGCTCCCTGACTTAACAGTGTCACAAGGATACAGAAACAGGAGCACATCCTGATGCCTATCTTTGTAGACAATCTGCTATGCTATATGATCCTTGAACATTTCAGATATCATAAGCCAAAAGAGCTATTATTCTCAACCCATTCCTTTTTTAAAATAGTTTTTATTAGGTTCCTGTAACTAGAATAAAATGGTCCTGACTAATACGCATAAAAGAAGTGAATATATGGAACAGTTCACTAAGAGAGGAAAGTTAAGGTTAAAAAAGAAAAAAAAATCCTGGAAAAGTGTCAATGCTGAATGTGAGTTAATTATCTGGAACTTCAAGTCTACAAGGCATGGTGTGCTCTCCACAGCACCATGGTTTAAATCCCAAAGACACGTCGGAAAGTATTTCAGCCAGTCTTCCCCCCAAGCATTCTGCAAGACTTTGTTTCTACAAGATGCTTTTAAGTGATTCATGGAAAAATGAATTTCACTGCTCAAGGATTCATCAGGGCTTTTGATAGCTAACAGGCATCGTGAATCATCCAGTGTTCTGTGTGTCGTCATATCCACCAAACTCATTTTACCACAGACTCTGCACTTCGGCATTTGAGAAGCGATGTTTCATCGCTCTGTGGAGTTCTGGTCTAGTCTGAGCTTCTCATTTTGAAAGTGAGGAATCAGATGCTCAGAGGGTTTGAGTCACTCACTTGAGCGTAAGTAGGAGGAGAACTTGGGGGCTGTCACTGAGTTTCTAGTCCAACATTCTATTATCCTCTCTCTGGCTGAGGTGCAGACACTTAAAGCAATCCACCGAGGGACCATTAGTCTGAGGAGCTTTAATGCCATGTGGCCTTCACCAGCCAAAAAAGAAAGTAAGCCTGTCAATGCCTCAAGGTTAAGAAACAAAATGTTATGGTCCAGCAATCATAAACAGCCAACTAGACTCCAAGCTAACAGTCCATCGACAATTGTCCTACGTTGCTTCTGCTTTTTCTGGATAGAAGTTTCTCTCCAGCTCTTGTTGGTGGTTGCCCCTACCCACTTATGGATGGTGCTGCCCGACTCAAATTCACTTTTGCTCAAATACACTCTTAAAAATTGTAGTATGCCCCAGTTCCCAGTTTGTCGCAGTTTAAAAGTTCTGGTGACAGAAGAGAAAACCAAAAGAGACCCCCAACGGCCCAAAGGAGCAAAAAGGGATGAGGCACAGGTACCTGTGGAGCCCCGGACTCTCTGCTTTCTCGTGGATGCTGGGGGTGGTTGGGTGAGTCCCTCTAGGATCCCAGTTCCACGGCTTTTCTGTTTTGAGCTTTCAGACTTTATCTGAGCATTTCTTCTTCTGGACTGGGTCTGACCTCAAAGCCATGCTGGTCCACGTCAGACTGAATCTGACTTAGAAACTAAACTAGTTCTGTGGTCAGACTGGGGCCAATTTAGGAACCAGAGTGGATCCGAATTAAACGGGATTGGGTCCAGTGTGAGGCCTCAGGTGCATAAAATTTTGTTTGCAGGCTGAACAGGTTGGTTAACCATCCAAAAGGTAATCTTGAGTTACATTGGCCACAGCGGAGAACTTTTAACCACTTTAGATAAACGTATCTCTTTACCAGGTGCCCTAGAGAAAAGGGGGTCTCCCGTAAACACCACAAAATGTAGAGAAAAAAATTTTTTTCCCTTCTCTACAGTTTCCAGTGAATAGGATGAGACCTGCTGGGACACCTCCCTTGCTCCAGAGCCTGCAAATGTTACTCTGGGATATAATTGGCAGAAGACAAGGGGTATGAGTTCTTAACAAAGTTATGCCTAATTAAGATAGGAAGGAATAATTTCATGTTCCAAATTCAGATTGGCAGGAAAATCATTGGTCATCAATCTTTTTTTCTTCTAGGAATAGCTCTTGCCTACTTGTCTCATTTTCTGTCCTTAGAAGTTGGCTTGGCAAATACCATGTTGGTGGCCCCCAAAATATTGCTGGACAGAAATGTGGGCTACACTAGGTTTGCAGTAGGGTCTACCAACTCTTGCCAATTCTCAGAGGAATTGTCTAAGTCTTTCTTTCTTTGGTTATCTTTGGGTGTGGCTCTGGATCTTGTGAGGATGGTATCTTTTACATTCTCTGGGGATCTTCCTCTTGTGTTCACTGGGTGATTCAGTTATGCCAGGAATCTAGGCTGAAACTGTAAGATGTTCAAAATGATTTTTTAAAAATAGCTTGATGGTCAGAATTTGGTCAAATTGGAAGCTAATATTTAAAGCCTGATAGAAACTTTTGGAACGCCTTCTCCCTTGAGCTAAAGTAAAACCATGTACCCAAAAGGTAAGAAAATGTTTCATTACTATACCTGCCATATGACTAAAAATTTATAATAAAAGTTATAAGATCTCTGCATTTATTTTTATGTTCATGTATATCTATGAACATATGTTAATAGATGTGTGATATTTTTCTGCCTCAAGATGGCATTGCCAAAATTAATTTGTAAAAGATTTATTTAATTGACTTAAAGACAAACAAGTATTTAAATAAATCAAGTATACTCTCAGAAATATAGAAACCAATCCAACTGTTTTTCAAGTTCATTTGAACTAGGATAATCTTTGATAAATAAAAGTTTATTTAAGTTTGTTGGTTTGATTAAACAAGCATATCTTGAACAGACACTTCTCCAAAGAGGACATACAGAGGATCCAGAAACACATGAAAAGATGCTCAATATTGCTAGCTATCAGAGAGGTGCAAATTAAAACTATAATGAGATACCACTTCACACTGGTCAGAATGGCCATCATAAATAAAGCAACAAACAACAAGTGTTGGCGAGGCTGTGCAGAAAAGGGGACCCTAGCTCACTGTTGGTGGGATTGCAGACTGGTACAACCACTATGGAAAACAGTATGGAATTTTCTCAGAAAACTAAAAACGGATGTGTCTTTTGACCTGGCAATTTTACTGCTAGGATTATGCCCTAAGAACCCAGAAACACCAATCCAAAAGAACCTATGCACCCCAATGTTCATAGCAGCACAATTTACAATACCCAAGTGCTGGAAGGAATCTAGGTGCCCATCAGTAAATGAATGGATCAAAAAACTATGGTACATAAACACAATGGACTTCTATGTGGCAGAAAGAAAGAAGGAGCTCCTACCCTAAATGACAGCATAGATGGAACTGGAAAGCATCATGCTAAGTGAAATAAGCCAGGTGGTGAAAGACAAATACCACGTGATCTCACCTTTAATAGGAACCTAAACAACAAAACAATCAAACAAGCAAAATATAACAAAAGACATCGAAATAGAGAACAGGCCAACAGTGTCCCGAGGGGAGAGGGGAGGGAATTTCAGGGGGAAAGGGGAAGGTTTACATGAACAAGTATGAAAGACACATGGACAAAAACTAGGAGAGGTGGAAATGGGAGGGAGGGGGGAGCACTGGGGGGGTTGGGCCGGGATGGGAGTAAAAGACAGAAAACTGTACTTGAACAACAATTAAAATTTTTTAAAAAATATATCTTTTAGAATTATAAGTATTAAATATAATACTTTGATTCAAGGTTTCCTAAAAGTCAAATAATTTTATGTTATCTCTGTTACAGAACTTATCTATCAGCAAGAAAGATAAGTCAAGATGATGGTTAGCTGTTTAATGTCTCATTAAATTTTTCTAAGTAATCAAAACATAATCATTAATTACAGTAAATGAAATGAAGTAAAATAAAAATTTATAGATGAACTTTTGAACAATAATTACTCTTAAATATACCTTTCAATTGGGAGTGTAAACTGGTAACACCAAGATAGAAAACAGTATAGCGGTTCTTCAAAAAATTAAGAATAGAGTTACCATATGACCCAACAATCCCCCTTATGGGTATCTACCCAAAAATCTTGAAAAAATTTATTTACAAAGATATGTGCACCCCTATGTTCATTGTAGCATTATTCACAGTGACCAAGACATGGAGACAACTAAAGTGTCCTTCAATAGAGGATTGGATAAAGAAGTACATATATGTTATGGAATACTACTCAGTCATAAGAAAATATGAAATATTGTCATTTGTGACAACATGGATGGACCTTGAGAATATTATGCTAAGCGAAATAAGTCAGTCAGAAAAAGCTAAGAACTTTATGATTTAATTCATATGTGGGATAAAAAACTGACACTCGTAGACACAGGCAACCCTATGGTGGTTACCAGATGGGAAGGGGGCTACAGGATAGTAAAGGGTAAAAGGGGCCAAATGTATGGTAATGGAAGGCAATTTGACTTTGGGTGGAGGGCACACAATGCAATGTACAGGTCATGTACCACAGATGTGTACACTTGAAAGCTATATAATTGTATTAACCAATGTCAACCCAATACATTTAATAAAAAATAAAAGAATACATAAAGAACTCTTAAATACCAATAAGAAATATATAACCAACCCAATTTTTAAAAAATGGGAAAAACATATGAGAAGATGCTTTACAAAAGAAGGTATAGGAATGGAAAATAAGTAACTGTAAAGATGTTTAATATCATTGGTCACCAGGAAAATGCAAATTAAAATCACAAGTCGCCACTATACACTCATTTGATTTGCTAATATTAAGAACAGTGACCATACCAAGTGCTGGTGACAATGTGGAAGAACTGGAATACTCATGAACTGATGGTGGGAATATAAGTTGGTAAACTCCTTTGAAAAACACATTAGAAGTTTCACTAAAATTTAAGTATATAGTTAAAAAATACTTTTCAAAATCTTTATGGTAACTGGAAACCTTATAATTATACTGAGATAAATTAAATGATAGATAATCATTAAATATCTATATTATTTACAAATAATATAAAATACTGAAATATTAATTACTGAACATAGGTTTATAAACTTTGGGCTTCTTTTTACAGACGTAGTAAATGTCTTTGGGTCTGTCAGCAGGTATGTTTTGTGTCACAGTGAAAAATTTAATCTAAGGAAGAATACCTTCTAGAAATTGTAAGATATATTTATAAATTTGCCAATCCACAAAGTGCTACTAAAGCAGATAATTCATAATTGCTTCCTGTTTAGTTTTCACTAGGAATAAGACAGGCTAATGGATAGGAATTATAATCAATATATGTATTTGAAGCTACTTAGAAATAATATGGACAAAAGGAAACAACGATGTATGAAAAAGTAGGTAAAGAAAATAGAATGACTGATTGTTTCAGGAGAAACACATAGGACAAACCTCAAATGTTTACAAAATGTTGTAAAAGATTTTGGAAAAGGAATTTTTTTTTTTTTGTGGAGCCAACCCAACTAACATCAGAATGAATTTATTTAAGATTTTGGAGAAAGCTTTAATATCAAAAGTACAGTGGTACAAAATTAGAGTTGTTTTTCTCTCTGTTTAGAAGGCAGTGTTTTCCTGGACTATTGGTCTGCTTTCTATTAGACGTTGTGAAAGGTATGTTGTGTGTGTGTGTGTGTGTGTGTGTGTGTGTGTGTGTTTTCCCCATACCCTCCACCCCTTTGGTCATCTACCTGGGAAGCAAAGACTGTGTGTCTTACCAAAATAATTGACTTTGCTTCATGTTTTATTGATCAGGTCTTTGATTACTTAAGAAAACTTAGTCTTCTCATATTAAAAGAGCTTTGTTCACTGCTATATAGCCAGCTTTCTGTATTTGCCTTTAAAAACATCTATTGCCATTTTACTTAAACAGATAATTGAATATTGTTTCATAATGATCTGAGATCCCATTTAGTGAAATGTTCAAACCTTTTGACATTTTGACAACTTTTCATAATCAAATTCTAAATGGAGCCTTTTTGAGATTAAAGTAACTTTGATGTGTCCCAGAGGGTCCCTGGAAAAGCTGAAAGGATTTCTCTCTCACATTGTAAAAGAGAGATGTTAAAATAATTAAGTTTACTTGCTATGTTAAGTTCTATGGGAAGCACTGTCAAATAAGAAATGGGGATAGAGTATATGGATATATTATTAAACACAGATTACAGAAATTAGATAAAAATTTTAGAAATTTATCAATACTCTCATTGTCCAATTATACTAATATATTGCATGCCACTGAAATAAATTTATTTTCTTATCAAATGAACTTCGATTAGACATTTGACAATGACCATTTTAAAATTATTTTGTCATTTACAGACAATTGTTGTTTTACTCTGACACATTTGCAAAGGTTCCTCATCGTCAGGGAGATTTATAGAAAGAAGTCTGACAAGTACTCTAGAATATAGGTTTCTGATTTCTTTAAGATGATAAAACTTAACTGGATAAGAATTTCCAAAATTAATGGGGAAACTGGATTCAAGCAGAGTAAGAATTAAAAATGTGGGATTGCATAAGCTAATGAAGGTGATTATGATTTTTTTCACAGTTTTAAAATTTTACTGGCTTACTGTTTTATTTTCCAACATTTAAGGAAACCTTTTTTCTCTTAGATGATCTTTGACTTCCAGTAATTTTGTAATGTATGTCTCTATAAACAGAATTAAAACATTTCATTTTTTCCCTAGCTGAGCCCTCTAGAAATCAGAAACTTATTGAGTATTTTTATTTTCATCACAAAATAGTTATTACATAAATGTTCAATAAAAATCTGTTGTCCTTATTTAATAGGACACAGTTGGAACATTGGTTACATTATCAAGGCTTGGACTAGAATGTCATATTTGAGAATATTCATGAAATCAGGTATGACCAGACAGTATTAAGGAACTAAGACTGACTTCATCAAACTAATAAAAGCCCCTTGGAAAAAGTGGTGGGGTACCTTGCTTACAGGGTTCCTGACAGCCTTACCAGATGAGTACATTAACATTACTGCCTGGCAGGCCCAGGAACCTTGGATATCCTGGGGAATCTGAGGAAGAGAGAAATTCACCCCAATTTATAAATATTCAGGCAAAGTCCGATGGCTAGTTCTTGGCTTGGCTTCTCAGCCTAGAGAGGCTTTTTAAAATCCAATCTAAGATGTTTTATAAAAATTCCAATGAAGCAGATTTTTAAAGAGACTGTATGGTCAACCACTATTTTTGCTACTTAATGTAAATAACCAGACCAAGTCGAATGAGACTAGACTTACTCTGCAAACAAATTAGTCCTGCTATGATCATCTTTGATAGAAATGAGGGTGATTATAGAAGAAAAATATATATTTCAGTAGAAAATTATAACATAACTTTTTGGATGTCAGATTCTAGTCCTGTTCATTGTCTTTGAGGTTTTGTTATATATCTATAATCTGAAATGGGTCCTGAATTATTCTAGTTTCCTAAAATATTTGGCTACAACTCTCCAAACTAATGTTTCTAATTACCCCCTATACTTCTGATTTGAAATCACTAAGAACAAATACTGCCTTTGAACCTCCTTGGAAGGGACTATATGAGGTCCTCCTCATGACCCAGGTGGCAGCCAGACTCCAGGGACTTGAACCTTGGGGACTTGAACTTTAGGTCCACATCCTCCAATAAAAAGGGTTCCTACAGACTCTTAGAACTACACTTCAGCTGGAGATATAACATTGACATTGACTAGGGAGATTCCTCTCCAGAAGCAGATGGCATCTTCTGGTGAGGAGTTCTTCCAAGATCATGGATCAAGATATTAATCTCTAGTAGGAAAATTTCATTCCATTTGCCTTTTGCTACTAGCTTTATCTCTGTTAACACACAAGAAGACAGTGATCCTTAATTCTGGCAACTATTGCTAAATCTACTGATGAGTCACCCTAACTACACCAAAAAAAAAAATCTCCTAGTTTTTCTTGCTAAAGTGATCTTAGATAATAGAATTACTTTAGATTACTTATTGGCTGAACAAGAAAGAGCCTGTGCCATAAAAAATACCTCCTGCTATACCCCGATCAATACCTCTGGTAGTATAGCAAATACAAGGAATTGACAAGCAAGTTACTGGCCAAAACAGATTGATGGCCCTTCAGGTACATTCTTTGATTTATTCAATATCAATTGTTTTGGTTCATTGGGGTCCTGACGAAGGAGTATACTTTCATATCTTGGTATTATCCTGCTAATAGTCATCACTGTGGTCTCTCTGGTGTGCTATGTTCTCTCAAAGGTCTTAAATTTGTAATCATAGCCATCAGCAGTACATCAGATTGTGCTTGGAGAAACAGAAACAAGATGAACAATGAGAGGAAGGGCAAAATCAATTATTCCAGGGAACTGACATCATCGTGTACAAGTTTCACAATGAAGCAAGAGTAACTTAATTCTGATGGTGACATCAATACCAAACTGTGGACATGGACAAGTGTCCTGTCAGAATCTCACTAACAGGTTTCAGCATTGGCAACACCATAATGTGATCAATAAGAAACACACAAAATTAATACTCATTTATTACCAAAGGTCTTATAAGACATACTTCTCTCAGGACCTCATTCTGATACTTCATAGATCATCACTTTCCACCAACTTTTGTTTGGAAAGATGTGCATTGTACTAAACCAACCTCCAGAACCTCCATCCTTCTCCATGAAAACACACTCATTTGAGCACCTGTGTGTGTTTTTCAGACAACATAAATGCTTTGGATGTACATTCTCCTTAAATAATGTGGAGTTCTGGTCTTGTGTGAAGACATTCCACCTTTTCATGTTTTTCAGACACTGTCTAACTGGAATGGAAATAGCACAGAACTGGGTGCTTGGTAAAAGAAATAACATGTGCCCCCCTTAGAACTGAGAGGTGATATCACTCACTAAGATGAAGACTTTGTCGCCTGATGCCTTTACGATCAAGGATTAGTGAGGTGTGGTGCAGAGAGCACTGGTCCAGGAATCAGGAGGCTCAGATTCTAGTCCTGGTGTAACTGCTACCTCTCTGTTTGACTCTGTGTACACTGCTTTCCCTCAGCTTTGTTGTATTTTTTATTCATGCTGTAAGTCCTTCCCACTGAGTCTTGTTTTCACTAAGCTAGATCTATCATCTTAGAAAGTCTTAGTGTAGGGGTTCAGGGACATGCGATTGGTATAGAAATTTCAAAGGCATTGCAAAGAGTCAGCTTTCTACACAAAGACTAGGCAATCAATAAAATGAAAGCGCTACAGAAAAAACAGAGGAGGGATCACTTAATCCTGCTTGATGGGTTTATTGATTCACAAAAATATTTATGCAAAAGAGTGGAAGAACTTGATTTACATGTTTTGAGGTCTCCCTAGCTTCTGTGTAGACAGTGATTCATAGTGGACAGTAGAGGAAGCAAGGGAGGGGGCAGCTGGAAAGCTAATCAATAGTCCAGGTAAGATATGATGGTGGATTGGGCTATGGTGATAGCATTAGAAATGTAGCCAATTTAAAACAGATAGTGAAGGGAGAATTATTAAAACTTACCAATGGCTTGATGCTATTGAAGAGAAAGATGGAATGTACAATGATTCGACGCTTCTGGCTTTAACAGTTGAGCTGGTTTTGTTCCCATTTACTGAGATGGCAGAGATAGTGAGTAGAATCCTTTGGAGGTGGAATGGGGTCAGCATTTCGGACATGTACACTTTCCAACTTGCAAGTGCAGATATCAACCAGAATTTGGAGTATATGAATTTGGCTAAGTTTAAGATGAAAATCTGAGGGTGGTAAGCATTTAGATTATACTTGATAAGCTACAGAGAGGGGTGCCACTTGAACTGATTCCTGTAGGATGAGCAAAGTTTTACCAGTTGAGAAGGTGGACAAGGGGAGTAAATGCGAAGGGACTGAGTGAGAAAAGGCAGGGAGCTGAGGTGGTCAGGCCAAGGTCCACTGTGCTCTCACTTCCTGACCTCAGACCACTGAACATTACTCTCTGTAAGAGCAACACTGTCTAGAAACATCCACTAGCCATTTTATGTCCCTGGACACGTAGGTTCAAAGCCAATAAAGGATTATGGCTAAGAGTAGTTAGCTTAAGGATAATAATAGATCCTACAGATTATTTCTTTTTTCCCAAAACTAGAGAAAATTACCTTTTTTTCCGCGAATAATGCTGAATTCATTAGTGTCTGTCTTTTCCCAAGTCTGGCAACCTCATCCAGCGTAATTCAGTTCAGACTTCATGTCACGACCCAAGAGACTAGGATGGATTTTAAGCAATTTAGAGATTCCTTGTCACATTTAATTTGTCTTTGGCTAGGAATTTTGAGTTTATTTCTGAACTTTTTCCTTTTAAATCAGTTCCAAAAATAAAGTGTGATGTCCTTCCTTTAGACTGTGTCCAGCAGAATGCATTCTTATGATACAAGCTTCAGGAAACACTGCAGCCCCATGCTGCTCTCTGAGTTAGTACCTCAGGATATTCTCAGAATCCTCCTCTTCTGCAGGCAGGGTACTCACTCACTTTGGTCTCTCTGTCTCTCCTGAGTTCATCTGCTCTCACTATCACAGTCCCTCTCACTTTTACCCTAGGAATAAAAAGCATTCTAATGCTGCCTAGTTTGATATTTTCACTTTAGAGGTGATGCATTAAATTCTGTCCCTAACAGTTACTATAAGTACGTAAAACAGCTCATATTTACTATCTTACAGTGTATAGAGAAGAAGCTTAGCATGAGTCTCAAAGAACTAAATTAAGGTTTGGGGAGCCTGTGTTCCTTTCTGGACAGTCTAGGCCAGATTCCAGTTCAGTCCCATGTAGTAATACTACTGGATCTCTGTTTACTTGCTAGGGACCTCCCTTAGACCTCTACATCTCAGAAGTAGAAACCAACCGGGACTCAATCCTTCTCTTACTGTGTCTCTCATGCCTACTCGTCCATATTTCTCTCTCCCTCTTGAAAACTCATGTGATCAGTTGGAGCCCACACAGCTAACCTAGAATAATCTCCCCATCTAATGGTCTTTAACCTTAACCACTCCAGTCAAGTCTCTTGCCATATTACCTTGAAATATGTTTATAGGTTCTGGGAATTAGGGCCTGGACATTATTCTGCCTACCACAATTGAGAAAACTGAGGCCCAAAAGATTGCCATGCCTCGTCCATGATGTTTATCATGGACGAGGCATGGCATCTTTAAACATCAGTTTAAATTTGACTCCAGGCCTGAGATTGATAACTTCATGTTCTTTCCACTCTTAAAAAACTGCATGCATCTTCAGTATGAATTAAGGTCTCTCCTAATAGTAGAATGTAAAGCACACATAGATTTAGAACCTTATTTCTTCACACCACAGTCACTCAACATTCAGCAAATCAGTTCAGCTCTCTCAGCCATCCTTTTCTCATCTGTAAAATGAAAAAGATAGGATCTACGTTACAGGGATTTAGTGAGGATTTAACAAAACATTTTTTGAGCACTAAGCTTAGCATTTATATTTTTTAAAAATCACCAAAAATGCTAGTTTGATTTCTTTATTGCACAGATTTTTAAAAAAGCAGAAAAACAGGCCCAGAGAGGAGGAACAATTGGCAGGAGGTCACAGAGTGGGCTGGCGGCAAACCTCAGGCCAGATTACACCACAGTATGAGAATCTGGAGGGAAAGTAATTACATGAACAAAATTCCACACCTGCTTTCTACAACATTCCACAACTGGCCCAGGGGCTGAGCCTCTTGATCCCCTTCTACCCAGACATCCCACAGGAATTAAAGGCTAAAAGGCAGGCATGCCGCTTCCTCTGATGCGACAACCTTGGTCTTCCCCTGGCATGCTCTGTTTCCACATTCCTCTCTGAACCTCTGCCCTGCAACCCAGTTGATGTCAGCTCACTTAGCACTAAATGCTTTCTGTGCACTGAGCCATTTTGCATTTGCTTAGTTAAAATGGAGCCATCCAGCATCAATTCACATAAAATAATTTCCACCTCATGTCAAAAATCGCCCATTTTCTGCTACAAGTGACAGTGCTGGGAGGCACTCAGAATCATGACTTATCATCACCTAGGCTGTTGGCTGTTTGCCTTGGCACAACCAAACCCTATATTTAATGAGAATACCAATCTAAGCTCTATTTTCCTGTAATTACATACAAAGATTAAAATATAGCCTATCTTCCTATCATGCTGGCATCTTATCACCATCCGAAGACAAAAATAAATTGTCATTGAGTTTGTAACTCCAACAGAGCAGGTGAGAGAAAATCATTCACTTATCAGTGAGCATGTAGAGAACTCTTATGTTCTAGGCACTCTCATGATTATAAAAATAAATAAATGGAAGTTTCACGTCTTAAAATAATCTTACAGTCCATGAGGGATAGTTAAATATGTACCTAGTCAATTATAATAAAAGATTTATTTAGTTACATGTAGCTGTTAAAAATTGTATCCCTAACTAGTGTTATTGCAATATTTTTGGCTGTGGAGTCTTCATTTCAGTGAAATACCACAAGAAGCCCAGTAATAAAACTGATGATAGAGGACCAGCTGTGACTAAAGTGGGAACAAGAGACCTGGAGACCTCACCGCTAAGCAAGCACCTGCCCTCCCACCCTCTTATGAACACATTGTAATGCCTGTTAGAGTTCTTCATCGTATGTTTAAAAGTCACAATTTCACAATAGTTGTAACTGACTTATTGAATGCTCTGATCTGCAGGTACAAGTAGAAAGTAATTCTTTTCCTTTTCATCAATATTTGTTTAACTTATGCTGTACATCAACTTTTCCCATTCTGCTGGATTGTATCTCAGGGCAATCCCATTGTTTCTCTGGTTCTTCTCAAGTATTAATGCATAATCTCACTCCCAGCTCAGTGTAGAACTAAGGTCAATCTCAGCCAACTGAGAAAACTTCCTTTCCCAAGTTTTGGTCGATGTAACTGAAAAACCTATATTGAAATGAAGAGACTTATCAGCCTCTTCATTTCCCCACTATGCTCTTCTATTTCTCTTTCCCCACTCATTCCCTTTGACTCAATCTCCCAAAATAGAGAGGGGATCGGGGTGAGGTTATAGAGACAAGAGGCAAAGGATGTCTTACTTGCTCACCAGGGTTGCTATGTACAGTTGTGTAGGTTACATATGGAACAAGAATATAAAACCAAAGGAGCAAGTAATCATGTTCACTCTCCTGAGGATGCTATGTACTTTGGCTATGATGCTGCATCCACCTGGGGGGAGGGAGAATTTTTGGTGAATTATTACCTATTTCTGTGCTACCTCCAAAAGGAAGGTGTGCCTTTCAGTAAAATCTTTACAAGGTAATTTAGGGATAGAAGCAGCCCTGTTGACAAGTGCAATTTAAAGCTGACATTGGGCTAAATGTGGCAGGTGTTCAAAGCCTGGCTCTTTCCTTTGTGAGGTATTTCGAAGGTTATTAGGCATTGTCCTCCTCCAGCCCCATCATCACTAGGACCCTCTCATTGGGTGATCTCTGGTTCCAATGCCCCTCTTGCTGAATCTTTCCTACTAAACTTCAGTCCTGCAATGCAGCCTCTTACCCCACATAGATTGTCTCTGTTGGATTTCCTCCCTCTACAGGCAATCTTTGAATAGAGATACATGGAGGTTTACTGCCTTTCCGGGCCCAGAGGACATCATGGTGGGAAGTGAGAATCCAAAAGTCACATTTACTCCCACCTGCCAAAGACTCCTTCAGCTAGTCTCTCCCTGGTAGGCTTTTTCAGGCATTAGTTAAGTTTCTCTCTCTAAGTTTTCTATGTTCTGAGTGCAAATATGATTCTCCTCCTCTCTCTGAATCAGTCTTCTGGTTTCTTCTCTATCCACAACATGGGGGATAAGTCAAGTGTCAAAACTGTTACTGGACAAGGACCAGCCTGGAGTGGGTCCTCCTTAAGCCGGCCTGTTGTGTGTGGGCTCTTGACTTTGTGTTAGAAGGATTTCACAACACAAGCTGAGGCAATTTTGAGTACATTTATTATAGCTGGAGACAACAAAACAAAGGAAGGACTTAGGGTACAAGAAGCAGCAGGAGAGAGCCTAGGCAGTGCTCTGCTTCGGCTCTCTAGAAAAGTTAAAGGAAAGGAGTGAACCAGGCAGGGCTGCTGTTAGCTCACCTGGAAGTCAAGAAAAGTGGGCCTTGGATATAGGATCTTGGTGAGCTCAAGTTGAGCTCAAGTTGAGCTGCTGCTGCCCACTGATCCCCTAGCTGCAAGTCCTTGAGACCCTTAGGGTTTAGAAGGAAGGCAAAAGTTCGTGCCTAGGAAAGGGCACGGGTGTGCTCTAGAGTGAGTCTATCCTGAGTCTTTGTCCTGAGGCCTTTTTCCTTTTTTCTGGAAGTGAGAATCTCAGGAGAGGATTTCAGTAGAATATTCATCAGCTTCCTAGGTGCATTTTTAATATGTCAAAATGAGCACATGAGGGGTTTGGAGATATTCTCTGGTCAGCTATACTGTTTTACTTTTATCTTGGGTCTATCTGGCTTTTAATGGGGTTTTTGTTATTTGTTCCCTTGACTTCATCTGTCCTTGGGTTAGCTGGCACAAATGACATTAATTGGGTCTCTGTTCCCTATTTCCCAGGCCAGAGTAATTTAAGCAATGTATTGTCTGGTTAGGGAGGAGAGGTGTGAACCATTCACTCTCAAGTGTCCTTGGTTAGGGGAGATAAGGTCTTGTGATTCATCAGCTGGCTGTAAGTTGCTCAAACTTTTTGGCCCTGTTTTAATTTTCTTCTCTCAGTTTCCCCATTCCACGTGTCCAGGAATTTTCCCAGCTTCTTACTATCCTGTCAAAAAAACAGGTCCTCTACTCTTATTCTGTTCTATATCAACAGTTGGTAACTGATAATCTGAGCCTTTGGAACATCTGCTGAGACTCAAAGACATCGGGAAAGGTCTCAGCACATAATGTTCAATGACATGGGTAAATTCTCAAGTAATAATAAATGGAAAGCAAGGAAAACATAAACTTGAATGTGTATGTGTGTGTCTTTTTATTACCAGATGAGGTGAAAGAGTGATGTTAGTGATCCTCCCATTTAAAATGTAGCACCTATGAAGTTTATTTAAGGGCCTTGCTTCACACTCAAATGCAAAGGATATACATTTTAAATGACATCTGTATTCATTTCCCATTGCTGCTATAACAGATTATCACCAACATTGTGGCTTAAAACAGACAGATTTCTTATCTTAATATTCTGGAAGTCAGAAATCTGAGAAAGGGTCTAACAAGGCTAAAATCAAACTGTTGAAAGACC
Organism: Carollia perspicillata; assembly: GCA_004027735.1. Lineage (NCBI taxonomy): Eukaryota > Metazoa > Chordata > Mammalia > Chiroptera > Phyllostomidae > Carollia > Carollia perspicillata. The sequence continues at coordinate 1,870 of PVKM010002420.1, read as the reverse complement.
TCCAGTTCCTTCTGGAGCCTATAGGAGAGAATTTGGTTCTTTGCCTTTTACAGTTTCTAGAAGCTGGCAACATTCCTTGGTTCATGGCCCCGTATCACTCTAACCTCTGCTTCTCTCATTATATCTTTTCCCTGACCTTGACATTCCTGCTTCCCTCTTATAAGGATTCCTGTGATTTCATGGGACTCACCCAAATAATGAGGGTAAATATCCCATCTCAAGATTCTTGTTCATCATCACATCTGAGAAGTCCCTGTTGCTATGAAACGTAATTTGTTTACAGGTATCAGGAATTAGAAGATGGGCATCTTTCATGATGCTAAGTACCCACACCATCCTTAACAGGAGGCCATAGAGAAAATAAAAAATGGTAACAGATATGAGCACTTTAATATGTGACCTTGGATAAACTACTTAAGTACTCTGAGGCCTCAGTTTCTTCATGAATAAAATAAAGGTAGTAATTGTACCTGCCTTATCATTGTGATGAGTGTTAAATGAGTTAATAATGCTGGGAACAGTGCTGGCTTGTGGTAAGTGCTGCATCAGTGCTCACAAGGGAGGGCACTCAACATTGCAAAGTAGACTGGGATCCAGCTGTTCCTCGTCTGGCCAACACTCTGTTACATCTTCCAGGACTAATAGCAGCAGGGGCTGATTAACTTAATGGATGTTAATAAATCTCTGGAATGAGTCTAACATAATACTAATATATTTATAATTTTAAAGAAAATATTCTAACATATTAACAGTTCTCTTGTGGGATTATGGGCAATTTTCATATTCTTTACACTTGATCTATTCTACATTTTTTTCAATTGATCTATAAACCAATTATAATCAGACAAAAAGTAAATAATGAAAGCATTATATATTTATTGAGAGAGAAAAGAGAGAGCTATCAGAGTATTTTGGGGTCCCTGGACCCAATTTCCAATGTGTAGAGGGAGGGCTCCCCAATATATCCAAGCAATACTTCAGCACCAGCTTGATGTTCTCAATTCTGACAAAGTCTACCTGGAGTTAGCAACAAATTCCATGGGTTAGGGGGGCTCAGTCTCTCAAGACTGCCACCCACCTCTTCAGAGGCCAGTAGAAATCTTAGATTATTACCTGTTCTTCTGACCAACCAGCTATAGACTGAAGGTTCCCATGAATCCCTCCTTGGGTTTGCTTAACTTTCTGGAACAGCTCACAGAACATAGAGAAACATTTCACATACTAGATTACCAGTTTGTTTTAAAATGACACAACTCAGGAACAGCCAGGTGGAAGAGATGCATAGTGCAGGTATGGGGAAAAGGTTAGGAGCTTTCACGCCCTCTTGGAGTGTGCTGTTCTCCCTAAATGTTCAGTTGTTCACCGGCCCAGCAGCTCTCCAAACCCAATTCTTTAAGATTTTTATGAAGACTTCATGACATATACATGATTAATTAAATCACTGGCCATTGTGAAGACTGAACTCAACCTCCAGCTCCCCTCTTCTCCCCTGAGGTTGGGGGCTGGGGATGTAGGAGTGAGACTAAAAATTCTAACTCTCTAGTCACAGGATTGATTCTCCAGGCAACCAGCTCCACCCTTAAGTGTTGTCTAAAAGTCACCTTGTTAACATAACAAAGGACACCTTTGCTGCTCTGGTCACTTAAAAAATCCTAAGGGTTTTAGGAGATCTGTACCAGGAAAGGGACCAAGACCAAGTGTGACGAGGACCCCAGCTTGTGGCGTCCACCACACTGTGGATGAGATACGAGACATTCACACGGACTACCAAGTCCTATGGAGGAAAAGGGCAAGCATGGCTTTTCTCTCAAGGGGAGCAAAAGCCTTGGCCCTTGCTGTGACCAGCCTTTATTGGGTTTCTCCACATATT
>PVKM010002419.1:0-65368 GCA_004027735.1 Carollia perspicillata | reverse complement strand
GTAAAGAATAAGATAGATCTATGTGCACTGACTTGGACATTGTGAAACTAAATTTTTAACTAATAAAAGCAAGTGATGAAAGATGTGTATAGTGTGCTCCCATTTGTAAAATATGGGAGATACATAGATACATATATAAATAGAGATATACACCACATTCATACATGCTTTAGTCCAACCAGAAAATGCTGAGAAGGCACACAAGGATCTCTTGTACAGTGCCTTTTGGAAAGAAGAATGTGGGGTGAGGGTGAGAGGGAGACTCCTTTCTACTGTATATCCTTTTATACTCACAACTTTTAATCCTTTCTCAAAGTTATTAAGATAATGACACAAAGTCAGCTTCTATGTTACATTTACTCAGAACCACTAATAGACACCATTTATAAGTACTAAGTATCCAGTATACATGAGTATACTGGAGTATATTTATACTCCAGTATAAATTAGTATCCAGGATACTTAGTGCTTATATCCAAGATACTCTGTATCTTCTTTCTTTATTCCTTCCCATGCACCCCTGATTAGTAGCACATACCGCCTCATAGTTGCTACCTATTGGTACCAACTTCCCCCAGTGGTCTGTGATCTCTAAAGGATAAATGGGTGGTTTTTCATGCAATGGGGTGGGGCACTGCTGGCTTTCAGCTCTGCCACTTACATGCCATGGTTCCTGTTTCACAGATGAGGAACCTAAAGTTCAGAGGAGGACAAAGGAATTTTTGTCTAAAGTTACAGAGCCAGTTAAAAGTCACACAGTTGAGTCATGACTGGAATATAAGGCTCCTTCCTCCAGTCCTGTTTATACTTCAGAGTGACTGAGGAAATACTTGAGGCTTTAGAAGAAACATTAACCTGATATTCAACTTGGTACAAGAATAGAATTTCCAATGTTCCTTCTTAAAGAGTGGTCACCTCATAACCCTTCCTCATTCCAAGGACAGGCTTCCACAAATCAATGGGTGAAGTGGTCATGCTTCCTTCATATGACCTCCAGAGATGCTAAACAGGGTTACCGAGGTCTTGTGTTGTGGACAAGGCAGTACTGATGTTTGGCAGAAGTGCTGGGGGAGTCTGAGACTAGAGAATCAATCCAGATTCTCCCATTTTCTTGCTCCATAACTGTGGACAAGTTACGTAACACTCCTGAACTTAAGATTCCTCCTCTGAAAAACAGGGATAACAGCAGCACATGGGGTTTTCATGAGACTCAGACAATATCATGCATGTGGCCCAGCACCATGTCTTTCAATTTTGAAAGAGGTCAACATTTAAAGCTCAAGTTTCAAATTTTTAAAAAAAGTCTGAAAGATCTGGCAACTTTGGACTCACATTCTAGCGTGAGGAAAATGGACAAAAGTAAGTAGTGGTGCCTCTTTCAAATGAGACTTACACCCTCTAGTTGACCACAGTCCCCACTACTCCCTTTTGTCTCAAATTTTAAAAAAAGTCTGAAAGATCTGGCAACTTTGGACTCACATTCTAGCGTGAGGAAAATGGACAAAAGTAAGTAGTGGTGCCTCTTTCAAATGAGACTTACACCCTCTAGTTGACCACAGTCCCCACTACTCCCTTTTGTCTCATGCCTCACTCATTTACACTCCCTGTCTGTAGGCCTCAGAGCTGCAACCCTACAGCTCATTTAACAACCACATTTTGCAGAAGAAATCATTTCAACTCTGGACAGTACAGTGCCTCAACCACCACCACACAGCAAGCACTCGAATCTACCAACTTCTTCTTTAGAGCCCTTCAGTCTGCATTTGAGGCATGCCTCACACACTACCACAACTGTGGAGGTCCGTGCCCATAATCAAGCCCATTTATTGTCTTCTAAACAAGAGAAAAAAGGCTCACTTTCCTCCACAGCTGATCTGGCCTTCCCTGTACTGAAAACAAACAAACAAGCAAGCAAACAAGCAAAAGAACTAGATTTCAAAAGAAAATCCTCAAATGAAAGCCTGTTTTGACTTCCCTCTTTGGCCCAGGCACTCTTGCCCTCCACTCTTTCCATTACACAATTCCTGTGCTATAGTTTCCATTACCATATGCTCAGAGGCCCTAACAGTTTATCAGACACTTCACTTCAGTAGGGAGGTAATGTCCCATGGCAATGAATCCTGCAGGAGCCTTGCTGCTGTCAATAGGAACCTGGTTAAGGCTCTGAGGGACCTTCCAGAAGACGCCCTTGGACTGACTGGACTTCTCTAACCCCCAGCAGCCAACAGACCCACAAGATAAGGGGCTCATGTGCATGTGTGTGTGATTTATGAGTAAACACGTGAATTAGAATTACTCACACGATACATAAGAAAATTGGATAAAAATATATCTCTACAGTTCCTTCACCCAAAGACTGTAATGTTAAGAGATAAATGAGTTGACTCAGCACAAAAAATGTAAGATGGCAATCTATGGAAGCGCATCAATTACTACAGCACAAACTTGTTTTAGAAAAATTTGATAACTGTAATATAAATAATTTTCTTTGTTATTCTATGTATTTTATTTTTTACATTTAAAAACATTAATTTCTTCTCCAGATGCCCAAAAGAGTCCATGGCCACACAATTTTTGAGAATTCTTGCTTTTAAAGCAGTGGTTCTCAACCAGGGACAGCTTTGCCTCTGTCCCTTGGTTGACGTTTGACGATGTCTGGTAACAGTCGTTACTGGCCAGTGGAGGACAGGGTAGGGGACAGGGATACTGCTAAACATTCCACAATGCACAGGAAAGCACCTACGCACGAAGAATTGTGCCTCAGAGTAAACTGTGCTGAGTTTGGGAAACGCTGCCCAACAAAAGGCCGGAAAGTTGCTCATCTTTCCCACATATTAACCATTTATATCCCTCTGTCTTGATCCTCCTGCTCACCCTTTCAGTAATCACACAGATAAAGTAGGTTTGTTTATGTTTCTGTTTTTGATTCTTGCACCCACTCCAACTCCAAGTATTACAAGTAGCCCTATATCTGTGAGCCAGAAGCCCGCGCCAAAGCAGCGTTAGGAAGCGTTGATGAATTTACTGGAAATGTAAACAAGGAGTCAGTGTCCCAGAGACAAAAGCAAGATGGTCCACGGGCCCTCCATCTAGCTATCCAGGCCTTGAATTAAGGATACGGTTATAACTCAGGGCCTTCTGTATGGGTGGCTCCTCTAAAAGTGCAGAGCTCTTTTGCAGGGCGGGGAGGGTTGCAGGAGGGAAGGAGGAAGTAAGGGGATCGAACATCTTCACCTGGAGCCAGTAATAAACATAAGGCACAAGTGACCCAGCCATCTCCTCCGTCCCCCTTTCCCCTCGGCAATATCATCATCAAAGGAAGACCTTTTCCTGTGTTGGTTTTTAAATTAATTTCTCAAATGACAACAAAAATTGAAAACTCCAGGAATGTTTTAAAACATAGTGCAAAGGGTAGAAGTCAGAACAGTGTTGTTTTTAAAACTCTTGTAGGAGAAGCCTTGGCAAAAAACTTGCCTTCACTTTGGCACATTTTCTGTTACCTATCTAAGCCTTTGAGTGACATTCCTCTCTGCTTGGAGATTCTGAAAAACATGTGGCCTGGGCTGGCACAGACCATCCTTGCTGGTGGATCTGTGCTGCTATGCCATACCAAAAAAGAGACAGGTAACTGCCCAGAATGGGATAGGTACAGAAGATTGATCAGGGACTTCTCATGAGTAAGCAGTTCCTCCCCAAGTGTGCTGATGTGATCATTTTATCTGTCAGTTTGACCAGATACCAAGGTGCCCAGATATCTGGCCAAATATCATCTCTGAGTGTGTCTGTGAAGGTGTGGCTGGATTAGATTAACATTTGAATCACAAGACTCAGCAAAGCAATTCGCCCTTCCCAATGCGAGTGCTCATGGTCCAATATATCGGGGGCCTGAAGAGAACAAAAAGGCAGAGGACGTTCGGTGAATATTCGTTAAATAAATAAATTCTCCGAAGAAGTCATGAAATCACAAATCATGGATTCATTGATGAGTGAACAAATCACAGGAAAGATTCATTTTCTCATTCTACAGATGAAGGAACTCAAGGAATGTGATGATGCTTGCCCCAAATTACAGAATCTCTTGGTCCAAGCCAGTACTTGAGCCCTAGGTCATCTGACTGGAACCACCTTACCCAAGGCTAATTTGTTCTCTTAAGGCTTTATCTGGAGAGGGATTTAGTGTTAACACACCTCCTGTGGGCTAAAGGGTGATCTGGCTAGGGCGTCAGCTACACAAAGAATCATTAATACTGATGGCAGTAGTTCGGAAAATACTATGGTCAGAAAAATTAGGCAAGTTTCTTGACTATAGGAATTAACAGAGCTCTTAATGTGCCAATATGCGGCAGGAATAAAATACAACATTTCCCAAACCTAACTGAGGAGCACATTTTGGGTAGAACAGAAATGGATGTCAGGCAGTCTGCCTTTTGAGAAATATGGAGTAATCACGTTGCCTCTCCTATCCTCGCTGCCTAATGGGATGGTGGCCACGGCAGACAAAAATCGTCTCACTTCATCTTCAGAGCCAGCCACGTGAAGCAGCTGTTCGCCATCATCTGGGTATGAGATACCAAGGCGGAGCGTTTATCCAAACAACCAATAGCACAGGATTAAAATTTTTTAAATTTTTTAAATTGCCTGCAGTTATTTAATGTGGGAAACGAACAGCTCCCTGGAAGGCTGTGTGGTGCCACAATGCATGCCCATCGTCACTCTCCCGCCCGCAGTCAGGAAGCCTGATCAGGTACACGTGAGCACATGGAGCTGAACCAGTCTCTCTCCGGCCTCGCCCTCCATGAAGAAATGTGATGTGAAGGACCTTCAAGGTGCTGCCACGATGATAACCTACAGGATCTCGCCAGGGTAAATGTGGGGATTGTTGGTGGCCTAATTCTTTCATCTTTGTTCTGTGCAGAGACATCTTTTAAGAGATAGAAAAATGAAACTAATGTAATGTTTATATGTCTGCCTTCCTACTTGGCTCAGGGCTTTCAGGAAAATAAGAACTTCAAACTTAGAAGGGAAACATGTTTTCTAATAAATAGATAAACATAGACAAAATCATTTCATAGGTTCTGTCTTTTGTTCTTAATTTTTTTCTGACATACTCGAAAGATGTTTATTAGTACAATAGACATTTAACCACTTTTTTAAATCTGTGAGAAAAAAAATAGGCAACCACGATTGCCTATGAATTGCTCATAATTTGTAACAAGAGTTATTCGAAGTGCCAAACAGATATACCACATTTATTTCTTACAACATCTTTTTAAATTTTGATTGAAAGTTTTGTCACTTCAAGGTATGGTCTCTTTTCAGAGGTCGCATCATGATGCTGTGTAGTCTTTGGAGGAAAATACTTGAGGAATGGGCATCTGGCTACCTAAAGTGAAATTGAAAATGCCCCCAGATACATAAATCATCAGAAGTAGCACTGAGGAAGCATTTCAGAATAATAAGGAGGTAAACAGTAAAAGGGTGAGAGATTCAGAATCCTAATTCAGTCACACTCTATATAGCATGCTGGTTAAGAACACAAACAGGGGGGCAGCTCTATTACTTACAGCGATCAATATGATACTCATAGCTGTATAACCTTGAACATGTTATTTAAACTTCCTATGCCTCTCTACCTTACAAATGATGAAGACTCGGCATATGTCAAGTGCACAGAACGGTGTGCTTGGGACAAAGAAAACTTTCGATTCGTGTTAGCAATAACTAGTACTACTAGCTGTGTGACTGTGAAATGTACGTCTCATTTTCTCCACCTATAAAACTGAGATAATCACAGTTATATCACAATACTATCCCGAGGATCAACTAAGACAAAGGACAGAAGCTAGAGGGTAAAACATCACCTCACAAATGTCAAGAAGTTTTCCTGCTGTTAGCTGGTGGTTCTTTTTCCCACTCAGTGGGAGGTATCTCCTCTTATTCCCAAGCCCCAGGTTTCCTCTCTGGGCACCTCCCTAGTGTACAAAGGGGTTCCCTCTCATTCCTGGTCCTAAGGGAAGGACCCCAGTTCGTCATCAGTCCTTTCTATCTCAGTGAGCGGCACCTTTCCCCAGCATCCAGTGGCCAGAGTCAGAAACCAGGGTGCCAGCTATTCCGCTTTGTCACCTCATTGACTCAGTTGATGGGCACGTCCTGTTGCCTTTGTCTCCAACACGGGTGTCTAACCCTTCTACTTCTCCACATTCACAGCCCCCATACTAATTCACAGCATCCTCATTTCTCTCCAGTAATAGCCTCCTGCACGCCCACTTCCACATTTGTCTAATCCCATCCATGTCTTCCTCCCCAGTACAGGAGGAGAAATCTTTCAAAAATGTCATTCCAATCACATCTCTTCCCAGCTCTAAATCCAACAATGACTTCTCATGCTCACATCCCTCCCCAGAACCTAGTCCTCAACAAGGGTCCTGCCTATTTCTCCAGGTTTATCCCAATCCATTCCAAAGCCCCCAGTCCCCATCCCTGTCACCAACTTATTTCTACACCCTATCCTATAGGTCTTTCTCAGCAACCTGAACATACTTAAGATCTTCCCTACCTCAGGACCTTTGCACTTGCTGTTCTCTCCCCCTGGCTCCTTTATACTCTTCATGTCTCAACCCATAATTCATCTCCTTAGAGAGGCCTTCCCGGACCTCCCCCAAATGCCTTCATAGCATTATTATGAGGATTAAATGAGAGCAGTGCTTGGCATAGAAGGACTCCTTAAAGCTGTACATAGTTATTATTGCTATCATCATCGCCATCGGTGCCTCACTCTGCAGCCTATTAAATTGCACAGAAAACACTAACCAGAGTGTGTGCTTGTGGTTTGTGTTTGCTTCCTTGCATTTTGCCTACCGGACTGTCAGCTCCGTGAGGCATACATCCTTGCTGATGCTGTTTCCCGGTGTATCCTCGCGACCCAGCAAACAGGCAATCGCAGTGCAAGCTCTCAAATATATGTTGAAGGAATGAATGGAAGTGAAAGGGGCTCACATTGGCGAAACCCCATGAGGGCCTTCAGGGCAGCCCCACATCTGGCTCCAGGGACAGCGCTGTCTGTGCTCCGAGGGAACACTCTCTCCCTCCCCTCGCACCCCTTCATCTCCCCTGCTTATCCCTGTTTGTATTCGAGGCGTCCCGCTCCTGCGAGAAAAGCAAAAGATCCCACAAAACTCTTTTCTTTTTTCTCTCTCCAGAAAAATGGGCCAATTCACAGCTGGGAGAATTTCCTGTCTGGGAGTCTGGAAACTGCCAAGCGTGGAAAGCAGCAGCCAGCCAGCGAGGCCTCTGTTGTCATTGGCCCAAACAGCAACAAAAACAGCCACCACAACAACAACAACAACAAAACATGCCACGTGGGTGCAGGCACACACAAACACGCCCAGAGACCCAACCAGAGGGACAAGGCTTCAAGGAGGAGCCTCTGGGCTGCACATGCCGGGGGCGAGGCAGATCCTCTGGCCCCGCGCCCGCAGCCCCAGCCCCAGCCCCCCCACCATCTGTCATCAGCATTCTGCCTACTGTAAGTGTGCCGACACGGGACACGCAGGCTGACAAGTAGCAAATGGAGGGGGAGGAAAAACGAAGCCACCACAGCCCGTGGGGGAAGGTGGCTGCGGCTTTGACATCAACTGACAAAAAGCCGGGAAATTTGAACGGAAAATTTTCCTTGAAGACCTTCAGTCCTGAGAGTTCGTCTAGGGGAGGGTGGGGAGGGTGAGGGGGGCTGGCATGGTAGCATCCTCAAGCAGGCTGGCTTTTCTCAGACTCTGTGGACATGAGATGTAATTCATAATTCATTCTGACTGTTCGCGGATTGCCCCGAAAGTCTCTCTTATAAGAAAAAAAAAGAAAATAACTTTTTCCAATGAAATTTCCTAAGGAAACATTTCATCAAGGCCTCATGTGTCATGGAATGCAAATTGCTGATTTCTCCATCAAATAATCATTCTGATTAACAAGTTTCAAAAGACTAAATTGAATAATTTATTATAATCTCTTACAATGATTAATAATCTATTAAATTGGGATCAATTGCCTTTTCCCTGTCCAGAAGTTGTGGGGTTAGTTTTATGTTCCTATTGGAGAAAACTTTCTGGAAAAAAATTGAGGTATTTGTCATTTTCCACTGTGGGTAACGAAGATATTTTTTATGAACCTGTGTGTCTACAACAGCAAAAGAATTTTAATCAGCTAAGGTTCCTGCTAAAATGTGTCTACGTTTTGGCTTCAGTGGTGGGAACTGTGTCCACACTTAGATGCCTGGCTGTCTTGGGTTTTCTTTTCTTGTCATTAAACACAGAGCCTCCTTCTCTTAAAAATTAAAAATATGGACCCTGGTTACTAGACATTTGATGACCATATAATTAACTTAACATTGTTTCACATATGTTAGAGATAAAGAAACTGAGGCTAAGAGAGTTTAAAAATCACCCAAAGTTGCAATGGTAGAACTTCAAAGCCTTAGGACTTGAAGCCCTAGCATCCTTTTGTCTCAAACAATGAGATTCTGCTACGCTGCTGTGATTTCACTTTGCCCATTCTGTTCTCACCGCACACCACAAGTACTACAAGTTCTAATCCCTGCTTTAAAAAAAAATATTAATTAAGCAAACACAATTGGGGTCAATTTTAACCAAGATGACCAGAAACAAACCAGATTTCCTTCAGTTTTCTCCTCAGTTAAATGTCATCATTTGATCACTCTTTAATAGTTGATGACTAAAACACAAACTCAGGCAAAAGAAGTCTCAGACCTTAAATAATTCTGATTGACAGCATAATAGCTTGGCTCATTATCCCTAATCGACAGGGTATACATATATTTACAAATAAAAACACACACCAGATGTATTTTCATCCGCAAGGTGATGCTGTCAACTAAAATAGGGAATGTGTACCAATGTACAACATCCATCATTTTTAAGACAGATTCACCACAAAATCTCTCACTTCATGATCCAGGGATGAAAGTCTGCACGCGTGCAGGTGGCTGTGACATTGCCACCTGTGTGACGTTTACAGAGGAGTGAGGTGCATGCAAAAACACTAGCTCTGACAGGAGAATTAACTCTGAGTGCAGGCTTATACTCCTGTGCCTCAGTATGTTCATCTGTGAAAGGGGAGCAATAATGGCATCGACAGAATTGTTTGAAGTATAAAATGAGATAGTGCATCAGAAAATGTTTTGTAAATAGTAACACACTTAACATAGTTGAGGAAAAGGAAAAGGAGAACATAGTTTTCCTTTGTTCCATATTTTCCCATTCCCTTCAAATGTCCTACTGCTTCTCCCAAACTGATCTGCGTTTACAAGGGTACAGTGTCTCTCCCATCTCCTACTCTCTCTTCAGAAGGTAAAAGTCAGTTGGAAGGTCATCTTGTAATATTTTTGAAGCCAGCCTGACACTCTACATCAAAAACCCATTTTGAGTTTCACCTGTGGAGAGAGGTACACAGAAATATCTTCATTTCTACTTCCTGTGGAATTTAACAGATTTTCAAAAATCCTACACACAGCTCTTCTAGGAGCATAATGAGCAAAGTCAATTTCCAAACTGTGCTTCATACATGTCTGGGTGATGAGTGTCAGTTAATAACTTATATCCGTGTCCATTCATTCATTCATTGATTCATTCATTCAGCAAGTACATTGAGTGCCTACATCACCCAGGGCAATTTCCCAAGTCCTGGGCTCGTAGCAGGAAACAAGAGATGGGGCCCTGCCAGTAGATTTGCCCACTGTGCCAAAAAAAGAAGTTTAAAGGAGTGTCTTAGAATTTTTAGAATGCTTTTGAATTTTGAGAAGATTCCATTCTTGTAAAGGAATAATAAAATAAGAGCTGTGGAATCTGATTCCCTTCCTGACTTTACCAGCCTTCGAGGCCTTGAACAGGTCATTTTCTTGTTTAGGACAGTTTCTGAACTTGCCGTACATTGAAGGCTTTTCAACCTCCTCCCTCTTTGTTTTCTGAGTTAGTAGAGCTGCTTCACCAAGAACTAAGGGCTAACGGTGGGGAAAACATACATTTCACTCTTCTGAATTGTACTTTCATGAAAGAGACTGTCATGACTGGGAGCTGGACAGGGTATGGTCCAAATGGGTGCTTTGGATGGGAACAATGAAGAGGAACTAACACAAAAACACAGCTTTGCAAGTCCTTCATTAGGCCAAAGGCTTCATAAGGAGAAGGACTGAGGATCCTCTCTCGCCATTGCAACCCTCCCTCTGGTTGCAGTGAACCTACAGGGTTGCAGGTGCACACAGAGGCAAAGCCATGGTCAGCGTAACAGTAAGGGTGATCGCTCCCTGATGCTAAGCAATATCTCAAAACCCCTTACGTGATATCCATTGATGAGTTAAAAGATTGGAATAGGGTTAAAAAGGTACTTTCTAGAAGCCTGAAGTCTTGAATTCTGGTCCTGGTTTTTCCCTAGCCAGCTATGTGGCCTGGAACAAACCCTCTACTTCTCATGGCCTAAGTTTTCTCATCTGTAAACAAGAGGTTTAGATTTCTAAAGCTCTTTCCAGGAATTGGAATTTAGGAAGAAAGTGGAAAATTAAACAGATGTGGGCATTTTGAAAGTAGAGCTTCACCATCCAAAATGCCTCTGTTGCTTTATTAATTCCATTCCTGGTTTGAGCTTGGAAAATTGGCAAAATAAATGCAACTGTTTCAGAAGTTAATGTTGTATTAGATTAACACAGCAAATAGACACTTGCCTAGAGAGTAGTACCCTTTGCCAGAAGTGGGTTGGCTCTGAAAATCACTGCCGTGAAAAGCCGTACCCAGCACACAACTCGACCTCCTCCCACCTCTTCATCCCCACAACCCAACTTGCCCCAGAACCAACCTGAACTGGCGTTAGAAGTACAAAGCTTTTCATTATAGGACCCAATGTTGAGTCACCTCCTTCATGGTTTAACCATGACCTGGTATGTCAGTTTGGATAATGCTCTTTAGCTTTAATTCTTTATCCTAAATCTGGGCAGAACTGGAAAGAGGGGTCTATTCATGCATTCATTCCTAAGTACTTATGAAGTCCTCGGGAAGAGCCCTCTCCTCTGACTCATTCTGGACTTGTGCACTGGAATCACTCCCTCTCTCTCTCCATTTCACCTTGCTGTCCTTACTCACTATTGCTCAACTCAGTTCCCTCAATGACAACCCTACTACTGGCTGTTTCACGAGAGGAAATATTGACTGCATGGAATTGACTTGACCCAGAAAATCTGAAAACATCGAAATGCCCAAGACCCGGTTAAACATGATTCATTGGGACCAGGTAAGTTAGGCTTGCCACCTTCATGAAAGGTAGAAACAGTAGAGCCCCCATCTGTATCAAGCCACAGAATAAGGGTCATGTGTGCACTTCTTCAGACATTGCAGACTGCATGCAGAATACCTCACAGTTGTCCTGTAAATAAGGATGCTGCTGTGTTAAGGTTTTCTAATCAGTTTTACTATTAGAGACCTGCAGGATCCCTGGATTCATTAGAACCTCGTTCCTCTAACAACCCTCACCATCATCACCATCAAGAGCTAGAACCCAAACTCTAAAAGGCTAGTCTAGTAGCCAGAATCCTACTATCCACTCCTGAGTCCCACTATACACCTAGATTTTGGATTATCACTTGCTTTGTGTTCCCTGCTCATGCACCAGAAACCCTGTTAAATCTTCTTAGATCCTTGACTCTGTTGACTCTGATTTCATCTGTTATCCATTACCATGTTCAAGAGCTGCTTAAGAAAATCAGCTACAACTGCTAAGCATCGTGCCCATGGTGTAGAGGTTGAGGCCAGGTTCAACCAAGGAGGCCTCAAGTAGTGTATCTGGGTGAATGAAGTCTTTTGTAAGAAAATTTATCTGGGACCATTATACCCACCATCAAGTTCAGAAACAAAAGAATAAGCACCAATGTTAGTAGTAGTGTCGATTCACAGCAAGGCAATATCAAGGAACCACTGGGAATAAGTTGAGAGCTAAAACTGTGGACATGGGGGAAAGATGTTCTCTTAATGAACAATCCAGTACATGGGGCAGACAGGGAAGATTTTGGGAGGCCATGAGAGCTAGACATGCATACTCTGTGAACCTTGGTTCTTGCTGGATTAAATTTCCTTGCAGCATCTGTGGATGTGGCCCAGCCTCAGGGAGGGACTCATCCAGGCTGCCCCATCTCTTTGCACTTTATTAAGCTGAGACACACTAAGGCTTGACTGATTTCATGCTGATAATACATTTGGTCCTGAATTTGTTTCAGTTTCTACAAAACAAAATTGAAGATAATGGTTGGAAACCTCAACTAAGGTTTGATAAGACTGTATGTGTGTATTTGTTTTTCAGATGGTAGGAAAAAATATTTTCATCTACTAATAATGTACTTTAGAGAAAGTAAGACTTGGTGTCATAGGCTCATTCCAAGTGAGCAATAAGGAAACTCAGAGATCATTTGCCTCCCCCCACCCGTCCTTTTACAAATGAGGGATTGGTGGGCAGAGAAGCTTACGACTTGCCCTAGATCACAGGGGTAGCTAGTGTTGGAATTAAGAAAGTTCATTTCTTACAACTCTGAGATAGGCAGGAAAATGGCCTTAGTAAATAGTCTTTTTTCTACAGTTCACTTGGGCAAGTGTGGTCAATGGTCTTTGTTTCCAGCAGTGTTTTTGCAAAATAGGTCCTCCAATCCTAAACACAGCCAGATTCAACAAGACCAAAGTCAGAGTTAAAGGAAGTCATGCTACACTGAAAATGAAGTCATCCCCGAGGATTCTACCTCTGCGGAGATTCATCATAGCCTCAGCCACTTCTTGGTCAACCAGAGTGCCTGGACCTCACTGCTCATCAGGAGGCCACACCCAGAGGAGACAATCACTCAGCTACATGTGTATAGACCTGTGAGTTAAAGTGGGTGAGATAAGACTGGTTGGTTGAGTGGCTTTGCCAGTTTGTGACTTAACTTTCTTCATACTTTGGTTTCTTCCAGTCCCTTAGCTGCATAGAACCAAATGCAACTTTGTAGAAACTAAGCAAAAAGGAATACATTAGCCTAGTCCTTGGAACTGCTGCCAAAGGAATAGAGTCTTCAACTGATTGCCAGCCAAGTCCCTTATGAGATTGTGTAGACTCACAATATTGCTCAGGGAGCGAAACAAAGAGGAAGAGAAAGAGAAGGGTCGTGCTTATCATAATTTATAGTACACGGTTATGGGAAGCTTCTGATGTTACCAGAAAGCTGGTGTCTGGGGTTTTCCTCTTCCCCAGAGGAGCTGGAAATTAGAAGGGGGCAGGGGGTGTTATCTTACCAACTCTTTGCAGCCAAAATCATAAAGGCCAAAATTCCTTCCTAGAAATGTCAATAAGATTCAGACGATTACCACCAGTTCAACAGCTCCCTGCCCTGAGTCATTAACATCATCCCTGCCATTCAACAATTGTGTTACTCCACCATCCATCCCCAAGGAGCAGAAAAATCTTAGAACCTCTTGCCTTAAAGCCACCTGACGAGAGGCATCAAGGAAGGAAACCCAAGTGTTAAATATTTGCCTAGGGAATTACAGCACCTTGGCTGCTGTGGTTTCTAAGTAGTTTTATTGTCCTTGTTCTTCATCTTAGAGAATGATGATGTTTCCAGCATTCCAGTTAAAATTCTGTCCTGTGATGGAGGAAAACAGATGGCATAGGGTGTTAACCAATCTTCTCCAAGGGTTATGACTTCCACTAACCTTCATTGATTACATTCTGTCATTACATCAGTGTCTCAGTCAATCAAAATGCAATGCCAGGAGCCCTGATGCTCATCAATAGTGGCTCCATCCTGTCCCTCCTCTCTGTATGGGTTCCTGACACACAGGCCTGAGGCAGGCTAATGGCTCTTCCTGAATAGATTGCCTTGACAGCAGGAGCCCTATCTTATTCATCTTTGACTCCTTATTCCACAGTTAGTTGATAGGACAAAAGAACAGTGAATGGATGTCACTATGAAGTACGAAGGAAAGGAAGGCTAACCACTTCTCTGTGCATGCTAGCTCAAAGACTCACAAACTGGAAAGCAACATGATGACTAGTCCATACCCTGGCGCCTCAGCATACAGGTTATTTCTACCAAACTGATCAATAGAAATGAACATATTTATATGACAAAGTTGCTCTGGAGAAAAGAAGTAAAGGAAAAAAGGTGTCATTCTCTGCACAGGCAAATATATTGTCACAATCCAGATGAACTAATCAGTATTATCTTAATACTATGCTGTGGACCTTAAAGTGACCTGAACATCTCACCCAATTGTCTACTTTCCGATGATGACCTTGACAGTCAAGTCCATCCACGGGATCTTTGCTGAGTGTCAGTCCATGACCCTCACAAATGTGGCTCTCATTTACCTGTGTGAAGCATCTTCAAAAGCAAGTACAAGTTTATCCCAATCCCACCCTCAAGGAAGTAAAAGGGCCAAAGAGTAATACAATCATATCATTATAAAGGTACCCTTGAAGCCATCCTTAGGTCCATTTATAAATTTGTGGATGCTTGCTTTGGTTAATAACACATTTTTTAGATTTATTTATTTTTTAGAGAGAGGGGAGGAAGGGAGAAGGAGGAGGAGAAAAACTTCGATGTGTGAGAGAAAAATAAATTGGTTGCCTCTTGCATGTTTCCAACGGAGGACCTTGCCTACAACCCAGGCATGTGCCCTGACTGGGAATTGAACTGGCGACCTTTAATCACAGGCCAGCGTTCAATCCACTGAGTCACACCAGCCAGAAAATAACATGTTTTTTGTGCATTATTTTTGTTCATTCACTCACTTCCTTCTCAATTCCTTTGACACACCTGTGGTGAGACTATTCCTCTCAGGGGTCCTGTAAATAAAATTCTCCTCCTAGTCTTCACCCTTTTCATCTTCTTTCTGCCAAGGTTGGGAGCCTTGGCTCTGCTTTCCATTCTGGCATGGTTCCTACCCTTTGGAATATTTGTTAGATTACTGTCATTTCCTTCACTCAAATTTCAGCACTTCCTAAAAATTTTGGCTCAGACTCACTTTCCGGTCTTTTTATTCCTGTTGTTTTCAGTGTGATCCTTTTCTCCCCAATATCCCCCTTCTCCCACCCACACACACTGTGATATCTGTATACTCAGTACCCAAACCCAGTCCCCAATAGCGGACAGGTACCTAAGGGGCTTCCAATGACCTAAACAAAGCAGGGTTTGGATACTGCAGATGTCACAGGACAACTGCTATTTCATTCTACTGCCAAATTTCATATTCCAATCTCAGGAGTGAAAGGGACTTGAAAGCTCCCCCTTGCCTCCGCCTCTGATTACACCAAAATATTAGCCATTAAGGAAAGATTAGCATTCCAGAGCGTCCTCGGAGATCTCAGAAGTGGATTCTTTCACCTCCCTTCATAATGCATTCCAGAGGCCCGTCGCACTCAGAGAGATTTTCCTCGTGCCGAACCTAAATCCTGCTGGAAGCAATTTCAACCATTCCCCTCTGGCCTGCCTTTGTGTGGAGAAAGAGGAGAGCTCTGCCACTGTCCTTGCAGGGTCCCTTTATAGAGTCCTTGGCTCCCACAGACGCTTCATTTACTGATTAAAATAAGAGCCAAGCAGGGGCTGAGAGAGCAGGAGGAGGAGAGAGAGGTCATGGAGAAATGTGTGCCTTTCCCCCTGGTCAGCTTTGCAGAAGAAGCACTGAGGGCCAAAGGCCCCGGGTTTAACCCAGCTTTTGCTTCTCGTTTTCCTTGGTTAAGTCTCATTCCCCTTTCACCGCCGGTGACCTACTTTCATCGTAAGCAAAGGAAGTTTTCCCCTTGAAGCATGTAGATAGCGTGCAGCCTGACACAGGGTGATGCAGCTGAGTGGCACAGCTACCTTGACCTTTTCCTTCATCTCCTGAGTAACATGAAAGAAGGACTAAGGACGATCAGGTTTTCTACTGGCCAAACCTGCTTTGCTTTCCTTGCAAAAGGACACTAGGAGACAGAGTATATTCTCCCACCCAAGACAGTAAATAAAAGAAAGAATGCTGTGGGTGGGTATGGAGGACGCTTGGAACATTTCATTACTGTAACTGTGCTTTCTGTGCAAAGAGCCACCACAAAAGACCAGTTTTTGGAAACTGAGGGGGTCTGTGGTTGTCTTTTGGGGCTTGCTGGCCAGCCAGGGGATTCTGTTTCCGTTTTTCCCGTTAGGTTTCAAGTTCTAGATGAGGCCCCCAAGATCCTGGGGCACCTGACCAGAGGAAGCTGCCAACCTTTTCCCGTGATGAGCTTTGGAATGTGTTTGGCTGGGCACAAGGTGTTTGTGAAGTTGTTGATCCTCTTTCCCACCTGGTTTGCGTTCTGGACCCAGAAGTTTACGGACTGCGATGTGCCACCCAGAACAAAGACATGGAATATGCATTCTACTCTCTTCCCTGGGAGCTTCCTTTGTAAAACTTTGAATTTTTAAAATTCTCTGGCTCCCTTCACTTTTGTTTCCTCTTTGCCTCTCTTTGTTTTTCCCCCCTCTCTGGTGTCTCTGTTTACACAGTTCAGAGATTGGAAAGATTTGGGTCGTTTTCCAGCTGCTTATGCACAAGTGTAATTGAGTCATTTATTTTTAGTGATGTCAAGACTTTGAGAACAGAAATAAAAGGAACATTGCACACTGACTAACTGAAATGTAAGAGAGTTTTCATTTGGGGAATGAAGATACAGTGGATGTGATTATTTTCAGATTGGAGGCTTTTCACTTCTCGTGTCAAAACCAGATTTGGAACATAATTTGTTTTATTTTCAGCTGATGGGGTCTCCGATCTCAAGTGAAGCTATTCTATGCTCTTTCAGGGTAGATGGCTAACTGGCTGCTCCTTCATGAAGAAGCTGCTCACTATGCTTGCCATTTTCTTTCTTTTTAAATAAGAGAGGATCCTTTTCTGGATGGAAAAGATGAGGCTTAAACTGAAAACCTGTGGGGTGTCCTGCAATCCTCATAGAGAGGGGTCACTGAAACACCATCTCTTGCTTCAAACAATTAAATAGATGTGATAATATGCATCTGATGACCAGTACATTCCAAGTATATCAAGTTACCTTTTTCTATGCATCCGAATTTATTTGTAAATCAAACCTGGAATTGGAGAAGTAGCATGTGTCCTTTACAAAGTTGACACAGAGTGCTAATGGCATTGACACAGGCATTCTTTATTTTCCTTTGATTCTCCCATCAAACTCCCCACCCGCACAAAGATATAAGACAACTATTAATTTGGCACAATATAAAGCTGGATATTTGGAAATAAATTCTAATTAACAAAACTGGTTAGTATTAACTGAGTGTACATCATATTCCAGGCATTGTTCCAAGTATTGTATATATGAGGGAGAGGGCACTATTATCCCAATTCAGAGGTAAGGAAAGAGAGCAATAAAGATATTGAGTACTTTCTGAGTTGTGCTATGAACCCGGAGTCCAGCTCTGGTGTTCTTATTTGTCCTCGCTGCTCTATGTGCCTCTCACAGCGATGAAAAAATGACTGACAAATGGAAGAAACATACGTAAGATAGCTAGTAAAAGGATATTATTCTTAACATATAAAGAACTTTGGCAACACAATAAGGAAAAAAAGCCAGATGTTTCAATAGAAAGATGAGCAGAGGACAAAGATGGATAATTCACATGCAGAAAACTCCAAAGGGTTAATAAACTTTTTAAAAAATATTAAATCATAAAATAGAAGAAACATAATTTCAAACAATGACAAAAATCCCATGAAATAATATAATAGAAAATAAAATAATATGAAATAATATAAGAAAACATGCTGCTTATTGTTGGCAGTGGTGTGAGGAAACAGCCCCAGTCAACCATTACTGGTACGGAGTGTAAATCACTGTAAGATGTATGGAAAGCAAATTTCCAGTATTAATAGAAATCTTTAAAATCAGTTTAGTAATTCCACTTCTGGATATTTATTCTAAGTAAATTGTTAAAAGTTCAAACACTCATGCATAAAAATGTCAACCTTAGCATTGTTTAAAATAATGATACATCTTTATTATAGACTAGCAAACCATCATCAAAAATCATGCTCTTCAAGGAAGTTAACAGAAATGGAAAATGCTCTTAATATATCATTGAGGTATAAGGGAGTTTGTAAATTTGTATAATTTGATCACAACAATATGAAAAGAGTGCTTATGCACAAAAGAAACACTGGAAGGCAAGAAAGTTAACAAATGTTATTCCTAATGATAACACTACTTACAGGTCTTATTTCTGCACATTCTTCTTCAATGAAAATGAATTCCAAACAAATGCATAGAATGTAGCATTGGATGGAGTAAATGCAGGAAACGATATATGCATGCAAGCAAAAATTTTCAGAGAAAGCAAAAAGGGATCCCACATCCCTCACTTACTTAGATGTTAAAACCTCCTTGGTTTCACACCATCCTGGTTAAAAAAGAAACCTCTAGAACACATAACTATGCAAACCCTGTGGAAGAGTGAGGTATCACCTGAGCATGCAACACAGAAAATACTGGAAGTAAAGTTAGGCTCAAATACATGTCTGCCAGGTACCAATGCCATGGCTTTTTAATAGACTCGAGTTCATGACAACATCATATCCATTTAGATGGTTCTTTTTAAATAAATCTGGAGCTATCTTCTGATTATGCTCAAAACACCTGAAAGTCAGACATAATGTCTAGATCTGGTTTTGGAAATAGCAATAAATCAAAATTCTCTACCAACCTCAATAATGAGAGTGATGATATACCTGAAAGTAGGAGAGGCATGACCATCAACAATATCAAAATCCTGCAACTTATTTTCATGATATAAGTAATTATTGTTTTATTTATTTGCCAGGAGGAATCTGTGACTCATGAGCAGAAGAGAATTGTAGGATACTTTGGTGCCTGAGAATACAGGCAGAAAATTTAGAACTTTCCTGTTATTCAACCAAACGCCTTGATCAAATATTCCTGTCAATTATGTCTGTACACTGGTTTGGGCTAGAATGTCCCTCTGAAATACTCTGTTTATGGGAGTTCTACATATATTCTCTGAGGTCCACTCACATCTCACCCTCCACAGAAAGACCTCCCTGATGATCACAGCCCACACCCATCTCACTTTTCTTCGCAGTCCCCACAGCACCTTTACATAAGGCATATTTCAAACACACTTACATACTGCTCAGTAGATCTCACTGCTTCATGAAATCTTGTTACCCTAACAAGATTGTAAGTTACCCTAACCAAAGTATAAGTTATTCAAAGACAGGAATCATGTTTTCCCTGGTGCTTCAAACTGAATATACTACAGGTATTTAAAAAATTGTTTGTTGATTGACCGATTAAAATGAGAAAACAACCACTCCCCTCTGAATCCAGTCTAGCAGCATTCTGCTCAGAACAGAAATCAGCATTCTTGCCTGCTGAGCCTCTGCTGATGCTTCAAGATCTAGCTGCAAATGCCAACTCCTCTGCCACAGCTCACATACCAGACAAGTTCTGAGAACTGCTAGTCAGGCCAGAAAGCATGGTTCTTCCGTGGAGAAGAGAAACTCCCAGATACCCGGAAGGACAATTTCCTCTACCACTAGCAGAATTGTTTAAAAAAAAATGTGCTTTCAAATGGCTCTCAACATTAGCCCACTACCATCTTTACTTATTACTGAAGAAAGTCACTGGACACTGTCAGTGACCAGAGAGGAGAGGGGAGGGAATTTCCAGGGAAAAGGGGAAGGGTTTGCAGGAACAAGTATAAAGGACACATGGACAAAAACAAGGGGGGTTGGAAATGGGAGGGAGGTGGGGAGGGCTGGGGAGATGGGCTGGGATGGGAGCAAAAGGCAGAAAACTGTACTTGAACAACAATTAAAATAAAATAAAATGAAATAGAATAGAATAGAATAAAATAAAATAAAATAATAAAATAAAATAAAATAGAAAGTCAGTGGACATTCTCAGAGCAATAAGTGGAGAAGAACCTTAAACATCATTTTAGTCAAATTGTAGTCCACCTGTGGAATACCTGGACAGCTATTCAAAATAATAAAATATGTGGACTGATATGAAATTATGTCTAAAATGAAATTTTATATTGAAAATGAAACAAGTTATATATATAAACATTAATTCTGTTTCTATAAAAATGGATATGTGAATGCATATACACATGTACACATACATGCACACATATGTGTTAAGTAAGCATGGGAAATATATGGAAGCATCCACACACACAAAAAAAAACACAGAACCTGTCAATCATTGGACCCTGTGTAAGTGGATTTGGAGCCAGGAAGAGTAGAACTAGAATTTTAACATTTCACTTCAGGCATTTGGTGCTGTTTTTTTAGATTTGGCAGTAAGCATTACTTTGATTACTTATGTCATTTTACAGTCAGCATTTATTAATTTTCAAAAAAGTCATGAGTCCAAGTCTTCAACAATATACCCTCACCTGGTCCCCACAACCCGCCATGTGCTTTGGGTTCCCACCACCCCCAGGATGGATACCTCCTCTCCATGCTGCTTCGGCCAGTTCTGTTTTCTCTCTTAGGAATGACCACCCCTTACTTAGGGGCTCCTAACAGCACTTTCAATAACCCATATGAGAATCTCATGTGAATACAGCCCAGGCATCTTCTCCCAGGTCCTAGGGTTCATTCAGTGCCCAGAGATCCTGGTAGGAGAAAGACAGGAGAGGAGGACACAAGGGAGAGGATGACGGAAAGAGGGGAAAAGAGGGTTAATGAAAGAGATACGTGCTTGCCTAACCATTGGCCTTCGTCCTTGGGAGACATTTCTTTCCTTCGCAAATGCACAAAACCATAGAGGACTGTGTGCAGATCTGGTCCTGATTGTTCCTTATTCTCCAGACAAAGCAAGAAGGAAAGTCCTCCTCTCTCTGTACCCTTTAGTATTCTGGTCAGTAATCGATGACAGCAAGGGATCCTAGTGAAGAAAATGGGGAGGGCCGCATCACCCCAATAAGTAAGTACATTCCAATAAAAATTTACCAGCCATTTATGTTAAACATTCAGATTGGTTTTAGTTTTCAGTAATTACAAATAATGTTAAAATGAACATGTTTTAGAGTTGCATTTTGTACACTGTTGACTATTTCCTAGAAAAGATACCAAAATAGAATTGCTAATTCAGAGTATATTCTCCTTTTAAACTCTTTATCCACATCAAAAACACTTCAAAAAATTGTGGTAACAAATTATATCCTACTGGAAATATTTGAGAATGCATATTCAATCACATTTTGCCCAACATTACTATTCTTTTCAAACTTCATTATTTTGTTAGAAAAAATCTAAGTTTTATTTTAATTTTTATTTTTCTAAAAATAAAACCAATGAGAGGTTGAATGTGTTTGATAAATATATTAATAATCTGTATCAAATTTATACATATGACCTTAGTATGTCCACAATAAGGAGAGATTATTGAATTATTTCTTTAATAATGAGTTTGAATGTTATTTCATGGTTATTGGTTACATATATATTTCCTTACAATTTTAAATTTATTTATTTTTTCCATTTCTCTACTGAAGTTTCAATAATTTATTATTAGTGAGTTCAATGGGCTTTTTATATGTTAAGTATATTAACCCTTTGTTTTGAAGAATTGTTGTCATTTACAGAGCAACACTACCTAAAAGCATTATACTTTACAAATATGACCATATTTGGTTTCAGCAGAAGCTTAAAATTCAGTATGTGTTTTCTCTTTTTTTAGGAAAACTTTATATACAGTGAAATGCCCAGTTGCTAATGTATCACTTGATGAACTTTGACAAATGCATACATTTATGTAACACAAACCTTTAAGGTATAAAATAGTGTCATCAATCATCCAGAGAGCTTCCTTATGCCCTCCCCCAATCAGTTCAGCCCTCCCCCAGCTTGCCCCCGGAAGGAGACTTTGTTCTGTTTTATTTCCATCTTAGATTAGTTTTGTTTGCTCCAGAATTTTATATCAATGGAATTATATTAATATGTGCTTTTTTAAAAAATCTGCTTTCTTTCATCCAGCATAATGCTTTTGAGATTCATCCGTGTTGTTGCATATATCAATAGTTTGTTCCTTGTTATTATTGTAGTTTATCCATTCACCTATTGATGGATATACGAGCTATTTCCAGTTTTTTGCTATTATGAATAAAGTTGCAATTAACATACTTGTCAAGTAATTTTGTAAAAACTGCTTTATTTCCTCTTGGATATTAAATATAGTGTGGAATTGTTGAGCCAAAAGGTAGGTTTAATAAGTAACTCCAGGGTCATTTTCCCAAAGTGGTTGTACCTACTCTCCCTTTGTTAAAAACTCAGGAAAATGTCCACAGCATACTATTATGTATCATATATGTTTACAGAGGGAAAAATGGAGAGCAATCCTTTCAAACCTTAATAGAGATGACCTCTGCATAATGGGTTACAAATAATTTTCACTTTGTTTTGTATTTTTCTACTTTTTTCTAATTTTCAATCTCATGTATGTATTACTTTAAAACAATATACATTTTCTTTTTAAAAAAGGAAAATAAATATCGATGGACCTAAAATACTCTCTTCTGTTTATGAAGGTCAAGAGGTACAAAGAATTAACCATGAACCTGGTCCAGAGGAGAAAAAAATCTGTTTGTAGCAGTCTGAAAGGAAGAAGTCATATGGTAAAGTCCACCCACAACCAACAAGGCTACTCATTTGAGCAGGTCTTTTCTTGAACACATAAGTTTGTGGTTAGGTAGGACTTCCCTTCCCCTGTCCTTATTTATTCTCTGTGTTTGCAGAGCATTTTGTACTGTAACCTTGTTTACATTGCAATCCAGACCTTTTTGCCTAGACCATAAGCACTGTGTCACATTACACGGAGACAAGAACATAACAGATGCTCAATGTGTTTGTGGAAACACTGGGCACCTTGCAGACACTGCATTTGACATGGTGGCATGTCTAAAACACAATCATAGCATTAATACCAATAATGGGGAAATTTCAGATACACTGGAATGTTTGTGTAGAACATGAAAAATCCCTAGTTACACATCACATTGGAATGCACACTGCCATTGTGCACACACAGGAGGCTACTAAACTTGAGGAACTACTTGGAAGTCACTTTCAGTGTGATTTTTCTTTATCTTCAAACAGAAACTCAGATTACAAGGAGTAACTTGTCTTTCAACCAACAGTATCAAAAATTTAAAGGGCAATAGATAGCATTTATCAAATGAAACAAAAAGAACCTCCACTTCTAGAATACTTATTTTATGTGTCAGGTCCTTACTGGGGAGTTCATACATAATATCTCATTTATTCTTCACAAAAACTCTACAAAGTGGGTATTAGAACATCCATTTCAGAAAGAGGAAACAGTCATTTGCCCCAGTCCACATGCCTAGTAAGAGGTAGAGTTAAGATCTGAGTTCAAGTCTAATAAAGTCAAATTTCACAAGATAGATGCAGATCAGATGAGTTCTAATCTGTAAAATATTAGAATCAAATCACATAAAACAACTCAGGTTGCAGAAACAACATCCTTTGGGAATGACTTGGAATGAAACACCAACTAATTTCTAGATCACAAAGGTGTTCAACCTGCCCACCTGTCTCGGTGAAAGAGTGAGATGAGACAATGACACCATTTGTCCCTCAAGCAGGTTTGATACTTTTTATGTGGCTACACTAGAGTAGGATATCCCTGACCTCATGCAGGGAATCTGAGGTTTACATCTATTTCTAAGTGGAAGGCTGTAAAATCAAATAGTTACTAAACAGAAACAATATGGTAATAAGAATGCAGACTAGAGCCAGAATCCTAGCTTTGCTTCTTACTAAAACATAGCCTGGGACAAATCACTTAACCTCTCTGTGGCTTTAGTTTCTTCATTTGTAAAAATGGAAATAATAATTGTAGCTATTGTGTATAGTTGCTATGAAAATTAAGGGAGTAAATCCATGTAAACAAGTAAATTCGTGCTTAAAATCTTGCCCAGAACATAGTAAGCACTTTCAACCAAGGCAAGTTGCTGTTATAATTATTTTTTCTTTAGTACATGTCATTCACATGCTCAGAACAATGTGACCCATTCAGGATAATTCAGGAAAAATCTGGTGAATGTGGATTACAGATTTTTTTTTAGAATCCATTTTGTTACTTTCAAAAAGTTACAGGTGTTGAAACTAAAGTAACTAAAAAGTATTAATGCAGGAAATTTTGTAGGAAACATACTTTAAAAATGGATATTAATGGCCAGCTTACAAATAAATACATCCTTTGAAAAATGTCTTTTATTAAAAAGTGTAAGTATTACATCAAACTATTTGGTTGGCTAACAATCACTTTCCCTACAAACAGCAATTTTATAGATCCAAAAAGAATTGGAAATCATCTTTAAGATAACTGATACCAATTGTACTCTTACCAGGAAATACAAACCACTCAACACTTGGTATCACATGAATCCATGAAGAAAACTTAAAATCTCATTTCAGTCCATCTTTAGAAAGTACTTCCTTAGATTGTGCTGAACTATTTCTCCTTTAAGACATTCACTGTATGTCGCTGTTTTTTAGAGTCACACAAAATGAGTATCATTTCCCTTCTGGCTGATAGCAGTTTGAGAATCTGAAGACAGCTATGGTATTCTTCCCTGAAACCTTCTTCCTAAGAGAACATCCACAGATCTTTGGACTCTTTTTCACCGGCACAACTAAAGACGCATTACCCACCTTGGCCATTTCCTTCTGGACTTTCTCATGTTTGACCTTTCTCCTCCTCTATTGGGATTACAAGAACCAAGCATGATACCCTAAATATAATCTGCTCAGACCAGAGTAGTAAGTAAGGTATTGCCTTGTTTGTTTTGAGTAATCCTGAGTAATCAAGAGTAATCCTGATATGTTGATAGTCATTGACTCTCTAGACTTATATCAAGTTTAGACTGAGAGAGAGAGTACAATGAAATACCTTCCACAATTATGGAGACTGAGAAAACAAGACTCAGGAGAGCTGATGGTATAGTTCTTAGTTCTACTGCAAGTCCAAAGGCCTAAGAATGAGGAAAATCACTGGTGTACATTCCAGTCTGAGTTGAAAGGCAGGAGAAGACTGATGTCCCAGCTCAAAGACAATCAAGCAGAGAGAGAAAATTCTTTCTCACTCTGCCTTTTATTCTATTCAGACCTTCAGTGAATTGGTTGAGGCCCAATCAGTCCTTCACTGGGGAAGGTAATCTGCTTTATTAAGTCTTGATTCAAATGTTAATCTCAATCACAGACATACCTAGAAATAATACTTAGCCAAGTATATGGGTGTCCCATTGCCTAGTCAAGTTGACACATATAACTAACCGTCACTGAGTGCAATGGGCTACAGCACCCATAGCTTTCCCACCTTCTACCTTCAATATTTCCCCCAGCATTTTACATCTCACCCCACTACATTTCTTCCCATCTTTTTCCCATAGTTTCAGATTTGGATCTCAGATTCTGATTCTCTTAACATCCTATTAAATACCATTCTCAAATTGCATGTACAATATTGCTCAAAAATTTTTTTTAATTTTTTAAATTATATTTTTTGATTATGCTATTAAAATTGTCCTGATTTTCCTTCTTTGTCCCCCTCCACCTAGCACTACCTACTCCCTCAGGCAATCCTCCCACCACTGTTCATGTCCATGAGTCATGCATATAAGTTCTTTGGCTATTCCATTTCCTATATTGTATCTTCCATCCCCATGGCTATTTGTACTGCTTAATCCCCTCACCTCTTTACCCATTCTCCCATGTCCCCCTCCCATCTGGAAACCATCAAAACATTCTCTGTATCCATGATTCTGTCTCTATTCTTCTTGTTTGCTTAGTTTGTTTTTTAGGTTCAATTGTTGATAGATATGGGTTTTTTGTCATTTATTGTTTATAATTTGATCTTCTTTTTCTTGAATAAGTCCCTTTAACATTTCATATAATAATAGGTTAGAGATGGTGAACTCCTTTAGTTTTTTCTTGCCTGGGAAGCTCTTCATGTGCCCTTCGATTTTAAATGATAGCTTTGCTGGGTAGAGCAATCTGGCTGCAGGTCTCTACTTTTCATGACTTTGAATATGTCTTGCCAATCCCTTCTAGCCTGCAAAGCTTCTTTGACAAATCAGCTGACAGCCTTATGGGAACTTCCTGTAGGTAACTAACTTGTTTTCTCTTGCCGCTTTAAAGATAAAGAGATAATATCTTGGCATTTTAATTCTGATGTGTCTTCAAGTGGGCCTCTTTGCATACATCTTGTTTTGGACTCTTTGTGATTTCTGGACTTGCACATCTATTTCCTTCACCAAATCAGGGAAGTTTTCTTTCTTTGTTTTTTTCAAAAAGATTTCCAGTTTCTTGCTCTTTCTCTTCTCCTTCTGGCACCCTTATGATGTGAATGTTGGAATGCTTGAAGTTGTCCCAGAGGCTGCTTATACTGTCCTCATTTTTGTGGATTCCTTATTTCTTCTTGTTGTTTGATTCATTGTTTTTTGCTTCCTTATGTTCCAAATCATTGATTCGATTCTCAGCTTCATCCACTCTACTGCTGTTTCCCTGTACATTGTTCTTTATTTCAATTAGTGCATCCTTTGTTTCTGACTGGATCATTTTTATGCTGCTGAGGCCCTGACTAAGTTCCTTGAGCATCATTATAAACAGTGTTTTGAACTCTGCATCTGATAGATTACTTATCTCCATTTCTTTTAGCTTTTTTTTTCTGGAGTTTTGATCTGTTCTTTCATTTGGGCCATGTTTCTTTGTCTCTTCATTTTGGCAGCCTCCCTGTGTTTGTTTCTATGTATTAGGTGGAGCTGCTTGTCTTCATGTACTGGAAGTATGATCTAATGTAGTAGGTGTCCTGTAGGGTCCAGTGGCACAGCCTGTCCTATCACTCAAGCTGAATACTCAAAGTATACCCTTAGTGTGGGCTGAGTTCATCCTCCTCTAGTAGTTGAGCCTCGGTTGCTACTGGAAGATCAATGAGAGGGATTTATTCAGGCCAGTCAGCTGCAAGGATTGGCTGTGACCACTGACCACCAACCTCCACCCTCTGTGTAGGATCGGCTGTGCAGGAGCAGGGTGGGGTGCTCCAACATGGTCTGTAGATGTCCACTGGGTGTGCTGGCCCTGGAGTTTCCTGAGTGGTGCAGGCCAACGTTAGCTGCCACCTGTGTTTTGGCCAGGGCCACCCTGCCTGGGCTATAAGGTAATCTGAGATGGCTGTTATTTGTGCTGGGCTTGGAGATCCCCAGGCAAAGCCATACTGTGAATCTAGACCGGCTGCTGCTAGTGCCAGGCCTGGGTCTCACTGAGGCCAGCTGTTGCTTGTTTGAGAGGATTAGTAAGTTGTGAAGCATGAGCCAAGACTAGCCATTCATAAGGAAAAATAGCTTGGATAGGCTCATAAGTTGGGTGGTGTGGAGTCTCTGGGGATCTCCTAAGTGGGTCACCCAATGTTAGCTAGGGTGATGGAGTCTTAGATATGATACAAGTTTGCCAGCTCTATGGGGAAAGGGTTTACAAAAGGAACAATGGCTTCTGCTCACCTTGGTGCCAGCCACTTCAATTCTTCCTTTGTACCACTGGTGCCTTTCAAGCTGTTACAGCAGTGCTGGAGCTCAGAGAGAATGAGTCTGAGTAGGTCAGTCCATGTGTGGGTCCTTTAAGAGGAACTGCTTGGGGCTCCAGAAGTTTCTTCCACCAATTCAGTCCTCACTGGGTTTTTGCAGCCAGAAGGTGTGGGGACTTATCTTCCAGGCACTGGAACCCTGGGCTGGGAGGCCTGGTATGAGGATGGGACTCCTCAGTCCTGAGGTATCCCTCCCAAATTTTTATCCACCACACATGAGTGAAGGACCAGCCCATTCCACATCTGTGCCTCTCCTACCAGTCTGGATGGATGTGGTTCTTTAATTCCATAGTTGTCAGGCTTCCATTCAACTCGATATCTGACAGTTGTGAGTGATGATTGTTCTACATTTTAGTTGTAATTTTGACGTGGTGGTGTAAAAAGGTGATCCATGTCTGCCGATGCCACCATCTTGACCAGAAGAAACAAATCTTCTAATATAAAATATTAGAATAGAAATTACCAAAAAAAGCATCATATATCAAGTACTAGATTTTCATCCATCCATTAATTGGTTCTTTCTATGATCATTGATTAGTTATTATCTATTTTAATTGTGGCATTAGTTGCCATCTTCTTCATTAGATCATAAAAGTTTAGAATGAAACTTTGGCTAGTCTTCCTTCCATCTGTGTGTCTCTATCATCTTTAGTGAAGTACAGACATCATAAAATTGAAATCTTGGTATTCTATGTCTATAGCACTTCCCTTTTAACCAGTTTTGCAACCTTATTGAAAAGGAAGTTAGGGAGTAAAGGCAGAAGGGTTTTCAGGAACACGTATAAAGGACACATGGACAAAACAAAAGGGAGGTAGGATCGAGGGTAGGAAGTGGATATGGCTGGGGTGAGGGGGAGTTGTAGGGGGGAAATGGAGACAAATGTATTTGAACAACAATAAAAAAGTTGAAAAAAATAAGGAAGTTAGTCCAGCATGACCAGATTTCAGTGGACCCATCTGGCCCCTAAGGTTCACAATCCATCTCTTTCATAAACTATAAGAGATTTTTAAAACTATACTTAGTAAAATTTACCCCTTTTCCCCATAAATTTGTGCCAACTTCCAAATCAAGTTGTAAGTGGATTAATTAATCATAATTTGTTGTCCACAGTTAAATCAAATTGTGTACTAGAAACTTGATTGTTGTTCAAGGAATAAACTGGTCCACGTCGTTGGGTAAGTAAGCTTCTCTGTCCATAGTTTCAGACTTGAGATGCTCAGGTACTGCATCAATCATCTAATGGACTGGATATCATTCCCAAAAGGGGAAAAAAATAGGGGGAGAGGTAAAATTGCTTCACTTACCTGAAGTCAAAGAACTGAACTTAATAATTTTCATTTCCTTCTTGTACTTCTTCCTTCCTCCTTCTATAGTTAAGAAGACTTCACCTTGGGTGGAGTTCAAAACACTTGTCTGGGGATATTTTAATTTTGCTCCTCCTGTGCTGTGATTCCCTCATGATAGACTTTAGCTTCACTCATATTCCTGTGTGTAAATCTGATTTTTCAGGACAGCAAGATTTAAAAGATAAACTGTATTAATAAATTGGAAAACTGAGTTTCAAAAGCACATAAAATTTATTCCATCAGAAGGTTTCTGAAATTCTTGGAAACCAAAACTGAAAAGAAAGCAGCTTCAAAATATGACTGTCACCACAGGACTGTGTGCAGAAGCAACTCACACAAAAGGGACCCTCTGACCAGCTTTCTTGTCTGAAATTCTCTTCTTGCTTTGGGACTGATCTCAAACTCACCTTCCTGCCCTTGCTTTGTTAAAGGTTCTTAGCAGCCTGGACCATTTCTTTTATTTCTTGGTTGTTTAGGTCTCTGGCTGGTGGCATATGATGCCCTAAATTGGATTATGGTTAAATTGGCTTTTCTTCTAAATCTTTGGTACCCATCTTCCACCATGAAAGAAAACATTTCCTATCCTGGCTCAAATAATTTAATAATGTTCCCTCCCAACCTATGAATGCCAGCAATAACTATCCTACTACTCTCTACTGATGGCTCCTATCATTATTAATCCACCCCACCTTTTAAACCCTCTTTCTACAAATGAACTGACAAAATCAAGTCCCTTTAAATAAAAATGAAAATTGCAGTAAAACTGAGCCTCAGTCTGATCTCAGTCCATTGAATCCATCCAGATGTGCTATAATAGAACTGATTGGGTGATGATTTAGAATAACCATGTTGACTAAATGTCAGGACTCTGGAATGAATCCCAGTTCTACTCTCAGAGTCCTTGGCAAGCCATTTCTTCTTGCCAAGCCTCAGTTCTCTAATCTATATAAAAAGATGGTTTGACCAGAAGGCCCCCTAGGTCCACTTTAGCTCTCAAGTTCTGTGGATCTATGGATCTATTGTAAAGTTACCCATTATTAACTCATAACCTTTCTGTGTCATAGCCTGACCCAGCTATTAGCAGTATAATCACAGCTTTGGAGGCAATGAAAGAATGGGAGTTCTTAAACATATCAAACCAACTTTCCTTTTTCTCTCTACTGTTATTCTTCCAATTCTCTAAGTTTCAATGTATTATGGTAAAGGAGCTGCTCTTTTATAGCCTGAATGGCAGTGAGGAGTACTGGAAATGTCATGACAATGCCTGTCCTCTGTTGATCCAGCCCATATTGGCAGAGGCAAGAGCTTTGGATAATCATCCCAACTTCTGGGGGTTTGTCTTTGGACTTGGGCCCTTCTTTTAAGCAGGAATAAATTGAGACTGGCACTTTTTTGGTGTTTCAAAAGACCTTGGAAACTTTGGGATAAAATCAACCCATAAATGCAAATACCCATGCTCTCTTACACAATACACACTTGTATAGATGTTCATACATATCCTAATGACCATTGGAACAACTACATCATAGGATCCTGCACTCTTCCAAAACATCAGGAGGAGGTCAGTTTTCCAGAATATGAGAATGTCGACTTTAGAAGCAACTAGAAGGATAAAGTCTCCAGGAGGATGCTGACTATTTCCAATGATGGCTTTGGCTAGAGTGGCCCAGTGCACAGTTTTGCCCATGATGTGATTACAAAGTTTTGTCTTTATTTATTGATACATAGCATATTTGAATGGTGGAAAATAGGCAAAATTAAGGAGAAGAGATTTACTTGTCACATATCTTCCAAAGCTAACAGCTTTATTTTTTTTCCTATACAACATGCTATATTTATGAGATAATGAAGGAGTAAGGGTCTGAGGAAATAAAATGAGAAAAGGCTTAAGCAAGAGAACAGTAGAGAGCTCTGGCCTTGATGAGAATAAAAAATTTAAAATTTTCATTTCTGTTATACTCTGCAAGCACCAGCTGGTTTTCCAAAAGTTTCCATTCATTATATTCCAAGGTATGTTGTAATGCAAAATTCTAAACAACATGCCAGTTCTATCTCTATTTACACATTCATTCATTCATTCATTCAGTAAATATATTAATTGACTGAGTATTTTGTACAAGGTATTATCTTAAGCATTGTAGAAAGTATAAAGATATGAAAGGCATAGCTCTGTTCTTTATGATCTAATTGTCTAGTAGGCAGACAAAATAGAAGAACACATGACTATAATACATCACTCTGCATTGATTATTAAAGAATTAATTAAAGAAAAGTCACTTAAAAGTACACATTAAGATGTAAATGACTGGAATCTCAGGAAGAGAAAACAGCATGGGCATAGATGTAGAGGCAAAACATACGAAGCTATTGTTAAAGAGAAAACCACAGGCCCAAAATGGCATCACTCATGCTGAAAGCTCATGATACCAAACCTAGATTTAATACCTGATCTAATTGAAGTTTCAACCTCTCCCAGAAATGGAATCTTAATCAACTAGTAAGGAATTTTCTGGTTAAGTACCAGTAAAGTAATCTGTCATGGGGGCCTGCTCCATCCCTCTCCCCAAACCCAAAGAAAGACAATCTGCATGATAAAAAAAAAAACTTGTTATTCACACCCTGCTCCACCCCCCACCCCTCAAAATGTCCTGGTCTAAAAACAATCTTTTCTTTCCTTTTGTTAATAGCTTCCTTGCTTTACCGTTCTTCCTATAAAAACTTTGTAGAGGACTGGTGTGATTCAGTTGGTTGGGCAGTTTTCCTGCAAAGGCAAAGAGAAAGGTCGTGAGTTTGATTTCTGATCAGGGCTTGGGGTTGGCAGGGCACTGTATGAGAGGCAACTGATAGATATCTCTTTCTCTGCCTTTCTCCTTCCCTTCCCCTTTTTCTAAAAATAAATAAATTAAATCTTTAAACAAAAACTTTGCCTTTTGTACAACACCTCCAGTGTCCTTCTACTTGCTATGGGATGCTGACCAACTCATGAATCACTTAATAAAGCTGATTATATCTTCAAAATTAGTCTAATTTTGTTTTTTATGCTATTTTATAGGGTGACAGAATCAGTGTGGTTGAATATTAAAAGAATGGAAGGAGAAAGTCTTGGGGAAGTATGAGTATTTTGAGGAAAGTTACCAGTGACTTTAAAGCTGACACTGATAAATCTGGCCTTTATTTACTAGATATGAGAAGTCAGTAGTGATTTTAAACGGGATGATTTGGGCAGAGCATGGCTTTCAGAATACCCATCTCAAACTTGGGGGCTGTACTGACTGAAGTCAAGAGAGCTTGGGGTCATGGTGATCAATTATAAGGCTCTTTCAGTCAATTCAATGCAAGATAATCATGACTTCACTTTGGTTGGTAGAGATAAGAAGGCAAATTAATTAATAACTGCACAAACAGATGCGGAAGAATTAGACAGCATATATGTGGAATGAGGAAGCAGGAGGTAGAGAAGACTCTGGCATTTTAAACTGCAGTAAGAGAAACAAAATGGCTCCACTGAGGGACAACCAGAGTATGAGGGATGATATTAACTCAATTTTAAACATTTAAGGAGTTTAAAAATATTTCTCACTGAGCCTGTGAGAAATCTCCCTTTTCAAACTTATACTTGAATTATGAAGTAAAATCTGGTGATATCTTCCCATTGTTCATTTATAAATCTATTTTAAATTCCAAACAAAAAGGAAAATACAAGCACTTCATGTTTTCTTTGTCTAATCACCAATAAAACTGATTATCCAACACCCATTCACTTCTATTGCCTTATCCACATTGCTGACAATAATCGAAACAGAACAAAATGGGTTCATGAAGCATCTTTATCCTTGCTTCCACAAGGCTGCAAGTGATAGCTTCAGAATAACCAACAATTGGAGAAAATGCACTCAGACTAGATTGAAAAGTCATTAGCATCAAGCCCAGAAAAGGACTTTCTGTTATCAGTGATCATGGGAATAAATGACTCCCCAAGGAAATGGTGTGTTTTCTTAATAGTTCACACATTATCCAGGTTAGTTTGATCAAGTGGAGCAGAGCTAGCAGGGATACAAATTACTGCAATGGTGGCAAAGACAAAACTTCCATGAAAAAGAAAATTCCAGGTGTGAAGGAAAATAAAGGTTAATTTTTTAAATAGGAATAAGGAGGGGGCTTACAGCTTAAAATGTGTTCGCTTATGCTCTTATTCCATTCCAATGCCCGATCTCCTAAAAATGATAAATGGTAGTGAGGAGGGTGATCTAAAAGTCAGTCTCCAGTCTTTAATCTTGCCTTGTAGTAACCTTTGGGCAGAGTTCTTAACCCTACACCTTCTGGGAGAAAAAGGCATTAGAACAAAACACTAGGAACATGAGCGTTCCTCCTCACTTTCTGGCTATCTTTCAGCGAACAGAGTTCTGTTAGTATTGGAAGCATCCATTTCACCTCCTGCTTGGACTCAGCTCTAGAAAAGAATCTGCACACCTAGGCAAACTGTGAATCAAGCATACAGTTCTGGTTTGGCTTCAATGAAGACAGTTGTCCCAAATCCTCTGATCAAAACACATTGTGGGGAAAACAAGAGCTCTTCGCTCAGATGCTGTCAGCCAGTCATGATCCCACTAGGCCCCAGAGGAGGAGCGGAACCCAGAGGAGGAGTGGAACCCAGAGGAGGAGTGGAACCCAGAGGAGGAGTTCTATGTCCTTTCAACAACATTCAAGGAGGTTTTCCTCCAGCTTTGAGGGGTGACATACCCGAGCAAAGACTCACACCACTTCTAATTAATTAGTATTCGTGATGGTAAAGTCCATAATTAAAAAGTTGGTCATTCATTCCACTCATTCAACATGGATAAAGACCCTGGTGACTAAATGCACGAATCACAACTCACACTTGCATCCCAGGTAATGAATGGTGAACAAAGAATTTCACAGTCATTGTCAGCTCATACTCACCAACCAACACTTGAGTTCTCTATTGATGTTATCCCCAGTTACAGAGGAGGAAACTGAGGATTGGACAGATTAAATGATTGGTCCAAGGTCTCACAACTAGCAGGAGGCAAAACAAAGACTTTAATCCAAATCTTCTGAATCTAAATCTCTTGGATTTTTTCTTATTATCCCACATAGTAATTAGAAGGCATGTGCATTAATTGGTACAAACACCAAATATAAAATCCCACATAATCTCTAATTGTCCCAAATGCATACTCTGCATTGGGCAAGTTTCACTGGGGAAAAAATAAGTGAGGCTGTTTTTTGGCATAATGTGACAAAAATGCCCAGTTGAGCTGCTGGGTTTTTCCACTGTGAGTGGATATCTTGGCAGTAAGCCATTTATTTAATTCATTCCATATAAAACCAGTATTTACTGAGTGTCTACTCTGTTCTAGACGTGATGTTAATTACATAAATTAAGTTCACATTTGCATCCCAGTAAATGGTGAATACATTTTTTCTTTTATATATAACTTAGGTAAGGTAACTCATGCGAGTTGTAGATGTATTGAGAATGGTGCTTCACCAGTGGAATTGAAAACGGGCTAATCAATAACCATTATGAGGCCCTTGCTTTAAGGCTGCCCTTGAAGGTGTGCTGTGGATTTCCAACATGCTTAATGAGTGATCCTTCTGCTAGCATGGAGCCCTGTTGAAAGAGGGGTAAGTATTGCCTTTAGACTTGGCACAAGAACCAAGTAACTGCCAGGAAATCAGTAATGTGGCATCACTCAGAACGTGTTGGGTGGAGAAGAAATGCTGAGCACAGATAGGAATGGAGACCTTTCCCTGGATCTGAAGTCAGAAGATCTGGATTCCAGTTCTGGCTCTTTCCTTTATCAGTGGAGAAACCTTGGAATACTTACTTAACCTGTCTGAGCTTCAGTTTTCTCCTCTGTAGAATGGGGATACTAATAGTACCTACACAACATAGCGATTGCAGGAGATAGCCAAAATTCTTTCTTTTCCAGGGAGTGCTAATAGGAAATGTTCAGATAGGCTTAAATCATACTCCAGCTTTTGCTCCCAGTCTCCCTTTTGCATGTGACCTGGGAGTTTGGCGAGGGCAGGAGGTCGGGAAAATACTCTCTCCTTTAGTACAGCAACTGACATACTGCTGGCAATGAGTAGGTTTTTGTTCAACAACGGTGTGCATCCTCCCTCCTCTTTCTTCTGTTTTCTCGTTACTTCACCTCTTCTTACTTATCCCCAGAAGTCATGGTTGCTT
This sequence comes from Carollia perspicillata, assembly GCA_004027735.1. NCBI lineage: Eukaryota > Metazoa > Chordata > Mammalia > Chiroptera > Phyllostomidae > Carollia > Carollia perspicillata. The sequence continues at coordinate 30,129 of PVKM010002419.1, read as the reverse complement.
TATTAGAAAGAAGCAGGAAGGGTTGCTTTGGAAGGAATCACTATCATATGCCTTCTCTATATTGCTTTTCTTTGGGATAGCAAGAGAGCTCTCTTGAGTTAGTTGGATAAGACCACTAAGTCAAATGAGAATATTGACTACCAACCAGGCAGCTACATTTCAATTCCCTGACATAAAGGTGGTTATTACAATTTCTTAAATAAGTGAAACTCCTAACCAAGAGAGAGTAAAAACTTTAGCCTGGCTGAATTTGGAACCAGCTATAAACTAGTGAAAGAAGGAAGAGGAAAACTCTCAACCAGACTATATCAATAGTTCCAGTGTGAGAAGGCTCAAAGAGTCTGGCCTAAAGCTTGAGCTGCCACAGCAGTGAAACTGTTTCTAATTTTAGAAATATTAAATAACTGATAATGACATGACCTTGTTAAAGAACCATGTTGGGAAAGAAAAAAAAAGGACACTGTTAAAAATAGCATGCAGTCTTTCAGCTGAACATTCCAGGTAAAATATGGGTTCACATCCATAATATAGGCTCCAAATGCTGAGACACCCACATTGCTGCCAAATGTGTCAAGTCCAAGACTCTTGTATATTCTGGAAGATATTCATTTTAAGCACCCAGGAGGGTGCCTTTTAGCATCCTTAATGTGTGAGAGAAGATATAAGCACTGAGAAAACAAAGAGAAATAGGACAAAGTCCTTGTTCTTAAGGAGCAAAAAGTCTAGTCAACATCCCAGTGGTGATTCCAAAACATCATAATTTTAATATGTGAGGCTGGTACTGCAGTGCACAAACCCAAGCTGGAGAAAAGCAGCCCCATGCATTGCCTGGGAACGTCTGAAATGTCACTGCTGGCATCATATCAAACAGCAATCTGAAATGCAAAACCTAAATAAAGCTAGCAAGCTGGCCCCACTCTGGGAGGGCAGAGAAATGGAAGACGTGGCAGGCCTGGAAGGTGGACAGAACCCCAGACAGCATCCCCAGCCTGCCCAACCCCACAGATAATGCACCTCTATGGCTTGGCTACCTCGAGGATCATTAAATGCTTTTAGCAAAGCTGTCTCCTAGGAGTAACCAGCTTTGAAAGCCAAATTGAAAAAGGTCCATCTGATCATGTAATTGGAGAGAAAGTAGGATTCATGCCATGATAACACATTAGAGGCATTTGGAGATGAAAGAATGTAAGAGGTGGTCTAATAATTAGCAGGGGTCGGTGAGTAGGGAGATGTGGTGCCTCTGGAGGTAACACTGAACTTCATTTAATTTCAGATGCCACCAGTCCTTCCCGATGTGACTCTAAACACAGGAGGAGTTTGCCGAGCATACCTTGGTGAAATCTCATCTCAATTTCTATTATCTACAAAATCTCCAACCATACAGTTTAGAGGAATGACTTTCAACAGAGGGCCATTTTGCCCCCCAGGGAACATTTGGAGAGGTCTGGAGACATTTTGATTATCCCAACTGGGAAGGGATTCTCCAGACACACAATGGATAAATACCAGGGATGCTGCTAAAACTCTCATAATGTAAGACACAACAAAGAATTACTCAGCCCAAATGTCAATCATGCTGAGGTTTGAGAAACCCTGGTTTAGAATAATAACCAGAATCCTGGGTGTGTTCTGACTTATTTTATTCTATTTTATCTTTATACCTTGAAAGACAACAGCCATTTAAGACAAAAGGAAATGGTTTACTTCATCATCATTACAGTAATGAAAAAAATCCCAGCAATTAAGAAGATGCTCCAGTGTTGTCTACTCATTTCCACTAAGGGGTCTCATAGAATGGAGAGCTTGGGAAAAGGTAAGGAGCTACTGTAACAGACAGTCATAGTATTTTTTCATTTTGTTCCTGTGTTTGAGGGCAAATGCTTCGGAAACAATGTTTTGGAAAAGCAAAAGGTGAGGATGCAGATTTCCTATTTGCTGGGAGTGAGCAGGACCACACTGCTACCTACAAAGATCTTACTCAATGGTAGAGTGGATTATGCAATTTTCTTCCAGAAGGCTTCGATGGTTCCCCATCACACACAACACCAAACATTATGCCGCTCACCTGGATATGGCTCCTGCCCATCTTTCCAACCGTACTATCTCTTGGATTTCCCCAACTCTGTCTTTTACCTCAATCATACCGAATTTCTTATCTTTCCCAGGACATAACAATCCTATCATATTTCCTTTCTTGTTTTAAACACGGGAGCTTTCCTTTACCTGCAAAGTCTCCCACTCTGTTTTTCATCTAATTCTTAGCATTTCCAAAACCTTATCTCAAATATGTTCTCACCTGAAACCCGTCCCTACCCAATACCTTAGCCTGAGTCTGGCACCCCTCTTACGGACTCCCAGAAGCACCTGCATCTACCTCTAATATAACACCTGTCATTCTGGATTTCAACTAACTGTGCATTGCCTCTGGGCACTGTTCATTTTTGAGCATACACCAACCCCTATACCTCTTCCCAGGCCTAGTGTAGCATTTGGATCCCTGACAAAATTTCAGCAACTATTTGAGGAAGAAATAGGAAAAAAGTAGAGAGGGAGGGGGAGTACCAATGAGTGAGAGAAGGGAAAAGAAAGGAAGGAGGAAGAGGGAAGGAAAGAGGAAGAGAGGAAAACAAGAGAAGGAAGGAGGGAAGAAAGCAGATTGGGAGGAGGGAAGTAAGGAGGCAGGAAGGGAAGGAAACGAAGGAGGGAAGGAGGGAGGGAAGAGGGATAGATGGAAGGGAGAGGGAGAGAAGGGGGGGAGGGAAGGAGAAGGAAAAGCTCTGCTCTTGTCTCTTGCTCAGAAAAGATTTCTCTGATCTCTGAGACTTAAGTCAAATCCCCACCTTATGTCTTTTGAAAAAGCCACATAACTCTCTTTCCTAGAACTTTCCACATTTGTCACTGTAGATTCATTTGCATGAGTATTATCACTAGGTTGTAAGCTCCATGAGGTCAACGTCTATGTTTCCATGCACCATTGTGCCTTTAGTGCATAGTGTGTCTATACAAATTATTTGCTAAATAAATGAAAAAGTTGCAGACTGGTTGGACAGGGCCAGGAGATAATTTTCTCAATAAAAAGTCAGCCTCTCTGTTGTTTTGTTTTTTGAGGGGTTTTAGAAATACATGTGGGAGGTTAGATAAGGTCTTTTCCTCCACCTCAATTGTCTATATATTTTTTAAAAAGCCTTCTGGTTCTGGGTAGAAAGAACTGTTCTAAAGTGTTCAAGACAGTGGCATATATATTCTCGCTTTAAAAGTCAATCCCAGGAGCAATTTATTACAGGGAAATTTCCTGGACTCCAAGAAGCACCTTGAAGTCAGGAGATGATTAATTTGATATAACTGAAGAGCTGCAAACATCTGCTCCCCGTTGACATCTGCCTCTCATTAAGTTACAGCCCTCTGTCTCCCTCTGCACTGGGAGGCTGGCTTGTGTGTTGATCTGGTAACTCTAATTATATGGTAAGCCCCGTGCTCAAGACACTTGTGCCAGCCACCTGGTGGGGGCTCAATAAAAACTTGCTCGAGTGCATTGTACTCCAGATCCACCCGAGCACTTTGTAAGTCCTCCACCACTCCTAAATAAGAGAAATAAGAAATAGTAATGAGGTTGGTGAGCACATTTTCATCTTGAGGACCTGGTTAAGGCTGTGTCTGGATAAAAATCAAACCCTTGGTTGATTCAGATAAACAGATCAATTCCACGAAAAGGCTTCTAAATCTATTATTTTGGCATCAGGTTTTATAACAGCTCTTTAATTGATATCTCTTACTCCATTATCCCTTTTCCACCAATTCTATCAATGTAATTGTGCTAAAACATTTTTCTGGTACTGAGTCATCCTATTCAGAAACCTCAGAGGCTGTGCCTCTGTGAGCACATACCACCTTCTAAGCCCTCCACCGCCTGTAATAAATCAAACCTCTGTCCCAGGACCCTCCTTCAAGACAGCCTAGGCTTCTGACATTTGCTCTGACTTCGTGCTTCCAAATTCTATTTGTGCTCTTCCACCCTCATACCATAGCTGATGTTTAACAACTCACATAAAGCACATGTACCATATAGTGCCATCTTGATACAGTGCTGTGTCAAAGGAACATCAACCCAGACCACAAAATGTAAAGTTAATTAAATCTTTACAGCTGTCTTTCATAAAAACACCAAAAAGGAGAACATGCCCATAACATATAGAAAAATCTCCTAAAACCTGTCTTTTCCCTTTCCTTCCTCTCATTTTCCCCATGGGGTCAAGGCTGACCCAGTCTGTCTTTTCCCTGACTCTAAGCCCCTATTCCAAGCTTTCCTCTGAACCCAGATTGAGGTCTTTTGTCTCCCTGCCTGACCGAGCTCTTCTATAGTAGTTTCTTTTATCTATGTGGGGTACATTTCAAGACCCCCCACCCTGGCTGGTGTAGCCCAGTGGATTGAGTGTGGGCTGAGAACCAAAGTTGTCGCTGGTTGGATTCCCAGTCAGGGCACATACCTGGGTTGCAGGCCAGGTCCCCAGTGGGGGCCACATGAGAGGCAACCACACATTGATGTTTCCCTAATTCTCTTTCTCCTTCCCTTCCCTTCTCTCTGAAAATAAATAAATAAATAAAATCTTTAAAACAAATTTTTTAAAAAGACCCCCAGTGGATGTCTGAAACCACAGATAGTTCCAAACCCAGTATGTATGTATTTTTCCTATATATATGTACCTTTGCACTTAAGAAATACTTATGGCTTCTCTTTGGTGTGTTCAAATTGCCAGCATCACTACTCTTATGCTTTGGGAGCATTATGAAATAAAACAAGGGTAACTTGAACACAAGCACTGTGATACTGCAACAGTCCATCTAATAACTGAGAAAGCTACTAAGTGAAGGTGACAGGCAAGAAGCACACACAGCCTGGATAGTCTAGACAAAAGGATGAGTCAGGTCCTGGGCAAGGCAGGGTAGAAATCATGAGATTTCATCACACTGCTCAGAATGGTACACAATTTAAAACGTAGGAATTGTTTATTTCTGGAATTTTCCATTTAATATTTTCAGACTGCTCTTGGCCATGGGTAACTAAAACCCCAGAAATTGAAACCTTGAATAAGGAGGAGCTACCGTATATCAATTCAGCCTGACCCACCAAACAAAAAAAAAAAACAAAACTGTTCCTCATTAGAAGACAGGGTAAGGGGAAAAGGCCAGAAAAAAAAAGGTATTTAATGTAATTTGTCTTAGTCGCATCACATTAACAATGTACACTCTGCATAAATGCCCTTTGCTCCTTTCTAACTGTCAATACCCCATTCAATCACCAAAGCTCAGAACAAAAGATTCTTCCTCTTTGAAGTATTCCATGATGCCTCCTTAAAGCATTTTATACCTTTTGTCTTGTCTATTAACTTTCAGAAAAACATCTTATTTTTCCTTTTGAAAACTGGGACTTGAGATCATCAAGCAAATCCTTATTTACCCTTCAATACTCACCTAAAATTACTTCCTTGGAAATTACTTTTCTCACTGTCTTTCCATCCTTAGTTTGGCCACCTCTTCAATGCCACACAAACCAATACTAAATTGATACATCACAAAGAAACTCAGTGAAAATCTTCACCCATTCAGGCTCCTATAACAAAATACAGTGAACAAAGTAGCCTGTAAACAAAAGAAATGTATTTGTTACAGTTCCAGAGACTGGGAAGTCAAACATCAAGGCCCTAGTAGCTCTGGTGTCTTGTGAGATCCTTCTTCCTGGCTCGCGTAGACAGCTGTCTTCTCACTGTCCTCGCATGGTAGAAGGAGTGAGCAAGTTTCCTGGGGTCTATTCTATAAGGGCACTAATCCCATTCATAAGGACTGTGCCCTTGTGACCTAATTGTCTCCCAGGGCCCCACCTCCAAATATCAACACATTAAGGGTTAGGTTTCAACATATGAATTGGGGGTGGAGGGAGTTTAAATATTCAGTCTACAGCAGTAGACTCTTTACTTATCTATATTGTCTCCTGTCATTCCAAACACATGTGCACCTTGAAAATAGAGGCATCTCTTAGTCACCTTACATCTCCAAATTTATCCAAGTACTTGTCCTAAAGTATGTTCTCAGAAAATATGTGTACAATGACATGTTTGCTAGTTTGTGTATTCCCCACAATAACTAGTCCTGTGCTTTTACTCATACTAGATGCTCAAAGAGTATATTTAGAATCGAATTAGGCATCTATGAAACATTCAGCTTGATTGAAGTTCCTTTTCTTGACATAACTCTTCATGGTGGTCTAAAAATGTTTTCCACGTTAAAAATGGTGGAGAGAAAACAAAGGATTAAAAATAAACTGGTTTGACCAGTTTCTTGCCCTCTGGGTACAAAGCCAAGTTTGCAGCTTTGTCTCAGTAGGAAATCACACACTCAGGCAAAGCTAATAGGCTGAGTGTGGGTCCTTCTGCCACAACCTGCAAGGCTGAGAGACCTTTCATTTTCGTATTAGAATATTTTGTTATACTAGGCTCATGTGGCTCCTTTGGTTAATGGTGACAGGAAATGTGACTCCAGGGCTGCATAACTGTGAATACTACTGGCCTAGAAGCTAGAACAGATTGATATGATTGGCAAACCCAACCTAGCCTGCTCTTTGCAAGAGATGGGAGAAAATACAGTGAATAAACTTAATCACTTTTATGAATTGTACAGTTACTCACCAGCACCCCTGGGCTGCTCTCCGGGCTCCATAACTTAGACCCAACCCACAGAGATGGGCTCATTGACTATGCTTCTGATATATGATGGAAAAAATCCACACACAAAATTCACTAATTCTTTTGAAATTCGGTCTCCTCTGTGCAGTGGGGCTTGGAGGAAAGAGGACATATTTTTTTAGGCAAAGCTGTTAAGTCAGAAGTTCAGGGTAGAGGCAGTCTGGGGAAAGCAGATACAGTTGGTTGCCTATGCACCCTCTGAGCTCCAGCCCCAGGGATGGGTTATAAACCCATTCCCCTTGATAGTAATTGGTTTAGATGGTGGCATGGATGCAAATCAAGCCAATAAGGTATGAGAGGAAATCTGCTGGAGGATCTGGGGGAAGATTTCCTTTTAAAAAAAGAAAGGCACATAGGAAAAGCTGGTTTCTTTTCCTCTCTGAATATTGTCCTGCTGGGTTCTGGCAACCACACCTGCACTAGCCATCTTGCAACCAAGGGAGAACGGAGGATGAGGACAAAGGTAAGGATAGCAGAAGTGAAAGATAAAGGAACCCTGATTTCTTGATACTAGCACTGTGCTTCTGGGCAACCAATGAGGGAGGAGCCCCCTTCTCTCTGGCTGTTTTTGTCATGGGAAATAGTACATTTCATTACTGGGTAAACCACTTAGAATTAGGTTTCTTATGTTACTTGAGGCTAAAATAACCTTAATACATTTGGTTTAATGAATTGGCCAAAACATTTAGAGATTTTTTTAAAGTATAGCTCTTATACATCATACTACATCCTAACAAAGAGGTGAGGCCCAGTACCTGTTTGGGTTACTTCATTTTCACTTCCCTGGTCCTGCTTCCTTGTTATGGACAGTATTCCTAACCTTAATCCTCAACTGGGTGACCCATTGATTTAATGTTAAGGTCTACACTGAACCACTGAATCTATATAGCTCCTTAATTTTATGCCCAAATCACGCACCTCCTCTTTCCCACTTCCCTTAGATTTATAGAATGCTCACTTGCTAAGTCAGCTCCCTGACATCTCCTCCATGCCCATCTATTCCATTTATTAAGTTCCTGAACACAGCCAGCCCTTGGTTAGGCTGTTCATGAATTAAAGGGACAAGGTATCTAACCTGCAAGTGACTTCAAGCTCTGAAGAGACATTCTTCAAACAACTACACAGATATTCGTATAGAGTGTATCATTTATTGATTTAGTTTATTCAGCATTTAGTCAGCATTTTAATCTAGTCCCTGTATTCTGTTAGGCTTTGAGGATACAAAAAAATGAGTGATATTATATGTCAACAAACATATAACGAGTGTCTATTTTGTGCCAGCCAAGTACTAGAGATAAAATTGTGATGGGAAAAAATATGTGGGACTTGCCCACAGGACCACCTATGGAAAAGACATTTATCATATATTCATTCAAACATTAGGTGAAAGGGAGGAATAAGGCAGGAGAGAACATTCTAGGCAAAGGGAACTGCACGTGCAAAAGCACTGAGGCAGAAGGGGAATGGTGCAGTTCAGAAACTGAAAGGCCAGTGTGACAGGAGCACCATGAGCACGGGGCAACTGTGGCTGGAGAGCCAGGAGGCAAGGGCTAGGTCACAAAGTGCTCTTTATACCATACGAAGGACTTTGAACCTTTTCCTAAACATCCAGATGTGGCGATGGAAAATTTTAAGCAGGAGAGTAGACTGACCAGACTTTTGCTTGAAGGGCCAAGCCTGGAGTCAGAAAGACGAATAGAAAAATAAACATAAAATGAGGAATGACTTAATGTTTGTGGCAATGGGGAGGGAGAAGAGAAGATAGGCAAGGGATGTCAAGTTGCCATGATCCGGAGAAACAGCCAATGAGCTACTGGAGGAGGTGAGGAAGAAAGTTGGGGAGATGGAGATGATCCCCAGGTTTCAGGGGAAGATGGTTTGAGGAGGAGTGGAATTAGAGTGCATTTAGCTAGTGACATTTTGTGTCCGAGGTGGAGCATCCAAGTTAGACATTAAGATATTCAACTCTGAAGCTAAAATCGTCGTGGGAGAAATAAATTTGGGTTCCAAAGTAAGTAGGTGGTATGAAGACATGAGAATGGATATTACCCAGGGAAAGGATATACAGTGAAAAGAGAGGGAATCTCTGAGGACAGTCTATGTCTCTGGGGCCTTGGGCAAGAGGACCAGTGGACATCTCTGTGCACATGGTTAAACACTTGAAAATGAACATCAAACTAACAGGCTAAATACAATGTTGAATCCTCTTACCTTTAAAATTATAACTTTGTAATAATACAATTTTAAATGTGCAAAGTGGTGGTTTTATATGAAATTTGGCAAAAAAATTAATAAGATGACTTAGTTCAATTATAATTTTGAATGTCTGCATGTTCTGTTGGTTAGTCAGTAATGTGCAAAGAAGGGATAAGAGAGTCATTATGCACTTCGTGAGTTATTATAAATTTATCCCATGAAATTTATTTTCTTGTCTTTATTTCAATAAATCACCAATTATGTTGTTATAGTCAAGATTCTCACACAATTCACATTCTTTTCACAGTAGTGCCAAAGTAGAAAACTGAGGCAGTAGCAATTGGAAATGTCAAAAAAATGTCAAAGTAATACTTCAATTCAGAACTGAATCATTAGTTTGACAGATCATGTTCAAACATTATTGTATACAGAATGTATAGAAAACATTACAAAATAGTTTAACTTCATTATCTCTTAGAGTGGTATCTAGATCTATCGAGCAATATAAAACACTCAGTATCATACTTCACACTATTACATTTACACCTGCAAATATACAAATTTAAGAACAATACATTTAACATTACCAAATGTTTTCCTGCTTCTATGTTACACTACCGTAAATTCCACATTAACTCATAAATACCTCTAGAACTCTCAATCAGAGTTCTCAAGCAAGAAAATGAACAGTTAGCACTTTGGAGAAACGATACTTCATGATACAAGTATGTATTGCATTCGTGTTATCCGAGAGGAAAGATTTGAGACATTAATTAATTTGTCCTTTATCTAAGCACTTTCACCACTCAGGTCCTCCCTGTACTCCAAAGCAGTACCCATGTGTGGCTCCCACAGCAGTGTAACCCACACACTGCTATGGGACTTGGACTTAGAGATCTTTTGTTTAGAAGTCATGGACGAGTGATGTAGAGAAGGATTTCCCTGGGGCTTGAACGGTGTTCGTCCTGACAGTAATTGTTTAAGGTTATGAGGCATGGTATGCCTGCACTGAGCGATGGCTTTCCAGTGGTAGAGGCCCTCTTGTGTTCCTTCATAAATTTATTGGGAAGGTGTGGTATGTTTGGCCTTCTAAAGGGCATTTTCCAGGGCAGGGCTCCTATTCCTGAGTGTAAAGGGTAGTACTGTCTGAGAAGCATCAACAAAAGTGAGGAAGGAGAGAATCCCATGAAGGAGTTTGAGGTGGCATGACCAGAGAAATAAGAGGAAAATCAAATGTAGCATTGCAGTAATCAAGACAGGAAGTATTTCCAAGGAATTATTAACAGAATCAAGTGTAGGACATTAGCTAAACAAAAATGTGGCATATCTATACATTAAAATATTATTCAGCAATAAAAAATAATCAAGTATCAATACATGTTATGACACCAATGAATCTCAAAAACATTATGTTAACTTAAAAAAATCAATCACAGAAGACACATATATTGTATGAAGAAATATATGTGTATTGTCTAGCACAGACAAATCCATAGGGACAGAAAGTAGTTTAGTGGTTGAAAGGTGCTTGCAGAATTGGAGGAAATGGGAGTGACAACTAATGGGTACAGGGTTCCTTTCTGAGGTGATGAAAATGTCCTAAATTTAGATTGTGGCAACAGCTGCACAACTCTGCAAATATACTAAAAGCCAGTGAATTGCATACTTTCAACAACTGAATGTTGTGACATATAAATGATATCTCAGTAGAGCCATTTTTAAGAAAGAAGAAGGAATGAGGAGATATCCACCACATTAAAGATCATACCACCCTTTGTCTGATCCACCAAACACTGTCCACCTAACTGTGGAAAATCAAATCTTAGCCTTAAACAACCTTATTTAAGACTAAACAATCTATCATGTGATTTGTCCTTTGCTCCAACAACAACAAAAAAATAATAAATTCTATTCTTTGAGAAACAAAAGACAAGATAGAGGGACCCATTCATAATAAAGGTCTTTCACACTAAGCTAAACTTGAAAACAGAGAACATTTATGCAAAAATCCATTTACTGTGTCAGTAATTTTCAACATTTCCCCTGCTGTTATTGTAGATAATTGAGTAAAAGCTTTTTCTTCCCTACATCAAGCATCAGTTTCCAACTGATCCTCTTAGAAATTCAGTTTTGAGATTTCACTTCAAGATCATGACTGCAGAGTTTATGGGAAATGCATATGTGTTTGGGTAAATGGAACTATTTCCTTTTCTTGAGGCAAACACTTAGAAAAACTAGAAGAAAACAGAAAGAGGGGGGAGTAAAATCTCCTACCAAATTCATCAATACAGAGTCACAACCATTTTTTTATAAACTTTCAGTTGACTGTAAGTCTAGGTTGTGAATCCACAATTCGTATCTTTCCTACCTAACCAATTATTCAGTATTTATGTGAATTCTAGGTACTAAAGGCTAATATATTTCTGTTGTTCATGTTTTTAATGCACGCATTAGTTCTAAAGTCCATAAACCAATGTCTACATTCTAGCAAACACGCAGCATTGAATTTATGCCTTCTAAGAATTTATTTCTTAAAATTACAAGTTGGGAGTATGAAACCTACAGATAATAATATCTAATGGGAAGATTAATAACTCACAGGGCATCTTATCAATCTCACAGTAACAATTCCAGGTAACAGGATAATTAACATTTACATTTTTGCAGTTTACATGATACAGCCATATACAATAATACATGAGCTTTTTTATAAAATGGGAGAGCAGGTATTACTATATCTCCGTTCATTAGGTAGGTAAGCAAAAGTTGGTCAAACCATTTAGTGACTATGGTAGAACCCCTTGCTAAATGTTTCCAAAGTACCCTATCTTGAACACCTACTCTGGTCTAATTGCTTGACACCGGTCTTCCCCTCAAAGCTTCATGGAAGCAGGGCCCTAGCACAGCATCTGACACACAGTATGAGCTCAATAACCACTAGTTGAACTAAACTGATCAAGTCTCCACAGCTAGTAAGGCAGAGAAGAGATGTCAGACTCTATATCACATATTCTTTTAAATCCTGAATGATGTTTTATTCACCCATTGTTACTGTCAGCTCATTTAAAAAAGACAGAAAAAAGATACTAAGTAAGACACCTAGACCAGGATGTTTTGTTTTATACACCACCTGTGTGGAGCAGCATTTCGGCATATAGGTCTCTGGTCCTGTAGCTCAGTGGCTACATACCTCAGCGGTTCAGAGTCAGAGGGCTGTGGAGTCAGGTCTTTACTCCAGACACTGCTCTGTTCTCTTTAGCTATGTGTCCTTCAGTAACCTTCCCAGGACTCAGTTTTCTCATCTGCAAAATGGAGATAAAAATAAAAATCTCTCAGGATTATTGTAATGATTAAATGAAATCAAATCTATAAGCCATGCAGCACAATGCCTGGCACTTAGAGAGAATTCAAACTCCATTGTTATCATTATCATTATCATTATCATTACTATTACTATTCTCACGTGTCCCTAACAAGAAGAGCAAAACCCCTTGGGTTAAACACACAATTGTCCACAGCAGAAAAGGCCATTTGTTGATAACTGATACTTCATTTGCAGATGGAAAAGCTTTTACTCAATTTTCTACAGTAAGAGTTGAGTAAATGTTATTTCTGTCATGTCTTTCATAGCACACTGAAGCCACCAGAGGCAAGAATAGCATCTCCAACTTCCTGGAGAGAAGTTCATTGACTTGCCAGTTAAAGAATCTGTGGAGAACTAGAATATTCTTCTCTAATTCCCTTTACCGGCCTTGGGCCATTTAATTTCCTCATCCACCTCCATTGCTGCGTGCGTTATTTTTTCTAGGCAACCACAACCTGACTTGATCATTTTGAGAAAGGGAATTCTTAAATTCCTTTGCAGCTCAGAAAAGTGTGTTCTATCATTTGCATATACATCTTTCTCTTTCATGCTAGGTGTTTTGATTCTTGATTTCTACTTCTTTTTATGAACACAAAGATTCCCAAGAGTTGTGCCCTGAAGGACTGTGTTGCCTTCCTCTCTGACCCTCCTCATCAGAGCCTTCTCTTTCTCCCCGGTCTCTGCTCCTCCTTGCCCTTTCTTCAGCCTCTGAGACAGCCAGCAATTCAGAATATAGTTGCATCATATTGTACAGACATTGACACCTCATGCTTGTCTTTGTGGATATCAGAGAGAGAAGGCGTTAGGAGCCAGAGACTTGATGTGAGTTTTGATTTAATCATAGGGAAGGTGGCTGAGTTTTTGGCAAGCTATTTCATGTCTCTATATCTTGGTTTACACATTTATAAAATGGGAATAATAATAACACCAACCTCATTCATTTGTAATAAGATCACATGAATAAAAAAATGTTTTGCAAAATATGACATTCTTCAAAAAAATATTCTGACTACCTGGAATGATAGTAGAGGGAAAGTAAAAGAATTGATATGAATTAGGGTTTACTGGGTGACAGGTAATTTATAACTCAAAATGTAACTTTGTTAATTTCTAGATTAATGCACTATCTCGAGCTGTTCCTGTATTTCTTTTTGTTTGGGAATTTTTCCTCTCTTCCACTAGTGTAGATGTGATGGTCAGTGCTCTGTCTACATTCCTCTCCTACCTTTAAATTATTTCTCTTGTGTAGCTCAACAATCTACTGGAGACAGATGTCTCACAAATCTACCCTGCAGGATAGGAAGTCACGAGACCATTAAAATCCCTTCACCTTTACCATTATAATGTAATCTAACCACAGGAGTGACATCCATCATAGTAACAGATAGATGACATCCAACATATTAACAGTTCCCACCACACACAAGGGGAAGAGATTATACAGGGTATGGACACCAGGGGGCTGGATTCTTGAGGACCATCTTAGAATTCTGCCTACCACAACCATCTATCATCTGTTTGGCAGAAGGGATGAAAAAAGAATTTGACATGTTCTTCACCTTCAAAGAGTTATAAATTGGATGATACTCATCCCTAAATCATAGGGCTAGATGAATAGAATTATATGAGAAAAGTACATGTGCAGTGTTTACCACAGTGCCTGACACATGAGAATTAGTGTTCAGAAGAGTTCATTATTATCGGATAATTGGAACGCAGTCTGTTAAGAGATGTATGGAGGTTCTGTACCAGGCCTAGGCTGAGAGGAGGGATGCTCAGTTGTTGGGGAGATAAGAAAGGGTTTCAAAAAAATAGAAGCCACTTGACATCCATTTTCTCAAAAATATTATCAACCCCTCTTTGAAAAATATTTGAAAACTGAGACTCAGTTAAGGAACTTATATAAAGCCATTCAGCTGGTCAGAGGGGAAGGCAAATTTCACACCCAGGTCATCTGATTGGAATGCCTGAGCTTCACCTCCTGTGTGTATATGGGTCCATTTTAGCCACGTGTGGAATATGGGAGTAGTAATAGAAAATAAGCTTATGCAGATAGTGGGTGCTTACATCCCAGAGACCCAAGGAAAAGTTTTAAATCAGGCAAAACAAAAAGGGAGGTGGCCCTGACCCACGTGGTTAAGTTGGTTGGGTGTCATCCTGCAACACAAAGGTCACCGTTTTGGTTCCTGGTCAGGACACATGCCTGGGTTGAGGGTTTGGTCCCTGGTCAGGGCGAGTAAGTCCCCATGTCCAAGAGGCAATTGATTGATGTTTCTCTCTCACATCTAGGTCTCCCTCCCACTCTTTCTCCCTCCCTTGCCCTCTCTCTAGAAATAAATAAATAAATAGATAAATAAATAAAATGTTTTAAAAAAGAAAAGCAGGTGCCTTTGACAAGAGAATTACCTAACATCTAATTGGAATGTTATTTTAGGAGGATTGTCCTGGCCTTGATGGGCAAGATAAGGGAACAAGAAAGTGCATGAGGAGGGATGAGCCAAGGAAGCTGCACTGGTACCTCAGATGGGAAGCAGCTGAAACTTGAAAATGGAGAAGTGGAGAGTTGGGAGAATTGCAGGACATGAAAATGACCAGTTAAGTAGGAGTTGGAAGAAAGGCCTGGTATAGTTGAACCCTTTCTTAGAACTCTCCAACCCTTTGCCCTACAGGCTCCCTTCCATTTTCTGTCTGCTGTTCCTATGCTGTGCATCAGCCCACCCAGGCTGTAAGCAGAGCACCACAAACTTACCATGCCAGTGTGGCTGTTCTTGCTGTTTTCTTCCTTGAGAATAGTCTTCCTTGTATCCCCCTCTGGCAAAATCCCAACCTTTCTTCAATGCTCATTCTAAGTGTCTCCGATTTTAAAGAACCATTTATAATCTTTTCCCCTTTCCAAAGTGTCTGCTTTTCCAAACACTTAAAAATCTGTACCATACTACTCAGTACTTTGATACATGCCTCAGAGGGATCTCAAATTGATTTCAACTCAATACAAGGAAGACCTTCCCAACCATTAGAGCTCTCTGACTGCCTCTGAAGAGGTGAGCTGCCTGTGAAGGCAGCAAACTGATTCTCACTGAAGTTTGCAATCACTGTATTGCAAAAAATCCCTACAAAAATTGTTAGGGAATTGAAGTGATCCCCAAACCTGCTGTAGAGACTTGAACATCTAACGGAATGTGAGACTGGGAAACCTTTGAGATCCTGTTTCACTCAGAGATTCTGGATTACATGTAGCAATGTAGTGTTCATTCAGTAAGCATCTTCCAAGTACCAACTTTGGACTTCAGTAGGCACCACAAGCTGGATCAAATGCCTACATGTGAGGTAGGTAACTTACATGAGTTAGTGGGCTGAGCATTGGGGATCAGTGGGGAGAGAGGTGCACTGGAGCATACATAGTGTTTAAAGCTAGTGATTACTCCCCACCCATCCTTAGAGTCTACCCTTGTACACCATTTTGGAACCCAATGCTAAATACTGTACTAGATGTTTGGTATAACAAAGATAAACCTGATCTTGAGAAATCTCACACTCTTATGGAAGAGATAGGCATTGTAGCAGGTAAATGCAGTAGAATACATTTATTCTACTACGTTTAGAGTAATTTGAGTTTTTTTCTTCATGAAGAAATGAAGTCTCTGATGCCAAAATGAAGAGAGAAGGACTTAATGTAAAAGTAAGAAAGCAAGAAGAAAACAGAAGTAAATTATCTTCCCAGTATGAGTGAATATAAACCTGTGTCTTTACCCTTGGATAACAGGACAAAAGAGCAGTTTTTAGTTAAGAAGAAATATGTCACATTCTGTTGGGAATAAGTTTAACTTCATGTAGCCACAAAACATCTAGCAAACAATGTTTAATTATCCAATTTCATGTAGGGAGTTGGAAGGTTGAAAGAAAAATGAAAATGAGAGAGAAGGATTTGGGGTCATTTACAGAGGTATGATGTTTGATGTCCCATGTGAATTAGTTCAAGAGTAGAGAATGGAACTATATTATGGGGGAGAAGCATTTAGGGACAGGTGCAGAGGAAGAAAGTCCAGCAAAGGGAACTAAAAAAGAATATCGGGAAAGCAAAGAAAGACCCAAGTCCCCAAGGCCAAGGCAGGAAGATTTGCTGAGAAGTCACTCTCCTTCCATTCCTCTTAAACTAGGTCATCCCCAGAGTACAGCTGGGCAAGGGGTGGGGTGGGGGTGGAAAGGAAAACTGCAAACTGTAAAACCAACAGGACAGGGGTGATTTCCAACCTGGGCAGGAACTGTTACCCAGTGAAGAGTTGATAGTAAGTCTTGAGGAGAATATTGCTGGGGGGCCAACCGAGCCTTTCATTTCGGATTGTCACCAGGAGAATATTCTTTCCATGGCTAACAGAGAGAAGGGTTCTTTTTATTTCAGAAGAAACAGATTTTTTGTGCTGACTCTGCAAGGGCAATGCAAGTCATAAGGAAAGGATTCATTAGCTTCAACTGCAATCTTCCCACATTCCAAACACAAATGTCATTCCACACCCAGAGACATTCAAATCAACTTCAGAGGGTATGAGCACATCCATGTTCTTAGGTTGCAACTATTCGCCACAGCCAACTTTTTTTTTTCTTAGGAAATCTCAATTTAGGTCTTCTGGGAAAAGAAGGAAAATGAAGCAGGCCAAATTAGAAGTTTCGTGGACTTGAGAGGTAAATTTTCAGAAACTCCCTTTCCCCCTATTAATCCTTCTTCTTTTTTGTCCCTTATCCATTATGTGGGATTAGTCCTTTGTAAATTTGGATTTGTACTGATGAATTAAATTCTTGGCAACTGCTGTTCCTGCTGACTGGGTGTTTCTTTGTGTTCTTTGTAAGATCTATAACTCATTGCACCTGTTGCCTCTGAATAGTCCTCCGCAGTCAAGAAAGTGTGTGTGTGTGTGTGTGTGTGTGTGTGTATTCTTTAAAGCATTCTACAATATTCAATGTAAAAAGAACTCCAGTAGGTGGGAGGGGTTGCTAAACAGTGGACTGAGTTAGGAAGGCAAGTTGTAGAATCTCTTTCCTTGGCAATCGTCTAAAAAAAGCACCAAAAACAACTCTACACAGCACAATGGGCAATTGGTGCTCATTTGGGGCAAGAGGTAATAGAAGATGAAGTCTGAAGGGCTTCCCAGGACTTGG
The DNA here is from genome assembly GCA_004027735.1 of Carollia perspicillata. Taxonomy (NCBI): domain Eukaryota; kingdom Metazoa; phylum Chordata; class Mammalia; order Chiroptera; family Phyllostomidae; genus Carollia; species Carollia perspicillata. Next base: position 12,678 of record PVKM010002419.1, on the reverse strand, counting down.
GGGCTACTATACATTTTCGCCAGAGATCAAGAAGGGAACTTTGGCATCCTCTAGTCAAAACAGCATAGCTTTCAAATGGGGTACATCTAGGTCAGGGAGGTTTAGTAAGAACTTATCCAAGGTAACACAGTCAATTAGTAAAAAATAGGGAACTAGAATCCATACCTCCTGATTCCACCCCACCCCAAACACACACAGTCTCGCTTTACACCTTTTTTTTGTTTTTTTTTCTTTCCAAATAAATATTAACCAACTGGTTTGTAAGGTCTTTGTAGAGAAGCTCTCTATTTTTATCAAGTTTCACATTTCTGAAAAATTACATCAGAATTTATGTCAGAAGAATGTTGTATTTTTTTCAGTGAAATAAATTTTTTTAATGGGAAAAAGAGAAAGTGGCCTAGGATATATATCTTAGCAGCTGAATAAACAGGTCTATGGAACAAGCATTTTTGGCTTTATGTTATATATTATTTATGATGCAATCATTCAGTTTATTAAAGATTGGACCATTAGTTTCACAATATAATACATTCTCTCCTTTTATTTTCCATCTAGAGCTCTTTCTGAGATAGAAGTTGGCCAAATGGAGTACAAGTATCTTTCTTGGAGATTCTGTTAGGTCTCCTTCCTTTTTATTTTTCCCTATTCCCCACTGCTACTCACCACCACCATCATGTATAAATTTTTTCCCACACATATTTGAGCCCATCTACATGTTATCCATTGGATGTTGGAGGTTCCAGAAATTTGAATTAGGTCTAATCCTAGAGATGAGAATATCCTCAATGTCACAATTTTTAAAAATTCAATGGAGTCATTTCTCATCTCTGTCTTCTAAACCCATTTCCACATCTCTTATGGGCAAATATAAAATATTAGTGGATAACAAGGATAAAAACTTGAAAGACTTCATTATTGATTAAATCACCTGAGGGTCACAGTTAAGCTCTAAGAAAACGCTGGTTCAAACTTTCTAGCTTTCATTTCTTCTCTGAACATAGTCTGACTCAAGAACTGAAAATCCCTCTAAAAGTTACTGTCTTAAACATAAAAGTTCAAAGTGCAGGCGGTCGGATCCACCACACGTAAATCAGATTACATCTAAAGCCATGAGGTATTAAATATTTGGTCCATGTTTGCTGGTAGTGGTGAATGGGGTATCTATCTGAAGGCTTATCTCATTCAAGAAACTGTCCTTGATAAAGGACAAGCTTTCCCACAGTGACTGCCTAGAGCACATTATGTTACAACCAACACTTTGTCTTTCATCAGACCCACTTAAACACTTTATTGCCTTCTAGTTGGCCTCCCAGGTACTGCATTTGGAAATCATCACATCTTCATTATCTATACAAACATGTGCTGTACTTGCCCTGAGTATGCAGTGTGGAGTTGCCCACATGAGAAGCAGCTCCATTTCTATTCTACACTAGCATTTCAAAGTATCTTTCTTTGTGATTTTTATTTGGGACTTATATTTAAAATCACTGGTATTTTCTCTATCCATGCAAATTTCTCTAGGCTATAATTTAATTCAGACCATCCCAAATATACCCTCCAAATTCGATGCACATCTATGTAGATATTTTGCTTAACAGGACAAGCAATAAATAACTTTATTTGCATTCATTCAACAATTAGTTCATTAAATCAGAAAATGCCACTGAACGCTTAGTCTAAGTTGGGCCCTATGTTATAACTTGGAAGAGAATGAGATAAATGTAGCCCAGGCTGTGAAAATGGTTACTCACAGCCTCCTTGGAGAGTCAGGCAAATAATGAACTCATCTCAGTATATTCTACATTGTGAGAACTGTAACCCAAGTGTGTACAGAACAAGGGAGAAGAACAAGGGGGAAACAGAGCAGAGAGGGTAATGGGTTTTGCCTGGAAAGGTATGATAGAGAGCTTCAAAAAGAAGGTGGTGTTTGAGTTGTGCTTAAAAGATAAGACAAAGTTTTCTGGAATGCCACACAAAAGATAGACCTTCGAGGCAGAGGAACACTGTGGAGAAGGGGCATGGAGACATGAGGCAGCTACTGTGAATTGTCCGGTGAGACAGGAGTGTATCATGCATGGCTGGGCAGGACTGTTAGACAGGAACCTGGCAAGGAAGGCTGGGCTCAGATAAAAGGCCTTGACTGTGTCCTCCAAAGATATTTGAGTTTGTCCAGTAAGCAATGCAAACATAGAAAGATTTCCTTGAAAAATGCTTCTGTTGGCAAAGTTAATGAAAAATCCAAGGGAAGAGGTCATTAGTGAAGATAAAACAACCAGTTAGACATTCATCGAGATCCAGAAAAGTGGTCAGATCTAGAGAGAAAGAAATGGGTTCAAAGACACGTTTGGCTTGGAACTGCCAGCCCATATGGAAACAACAGAAATGCCCTTTGATAGATTGTTGGACAAAGAAGCGGTAGTACATACATCCAATGGAATACCACTCAGCTGTAAAAGAGGAGAAATAGTGCCACTGGTGATAACATGGATGGATCTCGAGACTATCATGCTAAGCAAAATAAGTGAGACAGAAAAAGTCAAGAATTGTATCATTTCACTCGTACTTGGGACATAAAACTGAAAGCAGCCACTGGACAAACAAAAGCCTGTAGACACAGACCACAGTATGGTGGTTACCAGAGGGGAGGGGAGCGGGGAGCGGGGGGAAAGGGAGTAAAATGCATGGCGATGAAAAGAGTTTTCACTCTGGGTGATGGTCACCCCACACAATATACAGTTGATGTATTACAGCATTGTATGCTTGAAGCCTATGTAATTTTATTAACACATGTCACCACAATAAATGTAATAAAAATAACAATAATAGTCAGCCCTCATTGGCAGGATGGATATATATTTCTTTGTGTTTACCATATACATTTTAAGCATACAAAAGTATATCAGCTCCTTAAATGCTTAAGTAAAGACACATAATTCAATAAACAGATCCTCCAAGATTACAAATAAACATTAAGGTGCTGGGAGAAAATAACTCTCTAGACTCTGAGCCAGCAGTGCTTGGGATGGCATTCTGGCACTGACACTTGGTAGCAGGCTGGCTGTTAGAAAAGTCCCTTTGCCTCTCTAAGCCTCTTTTCTGTCTCAAATGGAGGAGCTGGCAGAGCTGATTTATCTCCAAGGCTTCCTCCAGCTCTCATACTCTGTGAGTCAAACCCTTGTGATAAGGGGGCACCAGTTCTGGCCTTTCCCAAGCTGAGTCATCTCTGAAGCAGAAATTATTCCGGGGGTGACCGGGAAATGTGAGTCCAGTCACTGTGGTAATATCCTAAGGTCCATTCTCAGGAATTGGGGATGGGCAGGTCTGGTCTGAGGCTGGGGCAAATGTCAGAGGCAGCTCCTTGATTCCACAACCCTCTCTCAGCTTCTCCCCTCAAAGGCACAGCCAGACTGGGTCCAAGAGACCTGCCAGAGCTCCACAGAAGAAAGAGCCCTCTCTTTCAGATCTCAGGATTTCCCAGAGTCTGTCTTTCCTGCTTGTGTAAATTCCCACAGCCAGTTATCTTATTGACATTGCTGTAATGTTGCTCATAGGACTTGCCACAAGAATGTAGAATTCTCAGGTAGCTTTTCCTCACTTCCTCATCCCTAGAACAGCTGGGAATCCACTTCCCTCTTAGCAGCAACCCCTGTTCCCTGAGGCCCAACCAGTAGAGGGCGCCACCTCTGCCTATTTCCAGTCACCTAGCTCTTAGTGAGCACCTACTGTGTGCCACAAGTTCTTCTTCAAGTCAAGGATTCCACGCAACAAATCCACGAGTTGGATGATGTGACTTCCCTATATGTCTAAAGAAAGGTGGCTCACCAAACAAAGCCTGAACTTCTTCTAGGATGTGCCAAACCAGGATTCAAACTGAGTTCTCTGGTTTCCGGTCTGCTGTGTTCTCCATCCTACAACCAGACTTAAGTTCTAAGTAACATTATGCCCAAGTGTGAACTGTCTACAAAGCCCCTAAGCACATCTCCACCTGGTGTCTTTCTTACCCAAGGAAGGCACAGTCAAGGTTACTTCAGGCCAGGATACCAAAAGAGAGAAACAGGTCAAAATGCACATAAGCAAGGGCACTAATATTACAATCCCGGTTCCTTCCAATTTTTCCCAATAAAGTTGTGATTTGCTGCTAGGAGTCAGTTCTGCATAGTCATTAAAATGAAGAAACCCTGTGAATCAGGCTGCCTGGTTTTGAATTCCCATTATCACGTAGTAGCCAAGTAAACTGGGCCAAATTACTTAGGCTCTCTAAGCCTCATCTTCCGGTGTATAAATGGTGATGAGAGTAATACTCCCCTCATAGTGTTGTTATGAGGAGTAAATAAGATGATGCATGTAAGGCACTTAACACAGAGTCTGGCATATGGCATGAGCTCAATAAATCCCAGCCATTATTATTATCATAATATCTTTGTGCATAAATCTATCTGTAGCTCTGATTGTTTTCTTAGGACAGATTCCAATGAGTAACATCACTGTATCAAAGGGTGGCTCTTCACACATAGTGTTTAATTATCTCCCAGAAATTTTGGAGCAATTTATATACCCAACAGAAGTGTCTGCAGGAGCGCACGCAGCATCCTTCATAGCAGTGGACTCCACAAATATATCACATGCAGATAACTGCCATACAGTGAAAGATGTTTGACCATCTTACAGTTCTCAAATATAAGGACATAAACTTGTTGTTTTTCCATGGCTCTTCAGTTATGGGAATAACCAGGGCTGGAACTGATCATTGCAGAGGCTTTGATTTAAGAGTTAGAGAGCATGGATGCAATTCCAAGTTCTGCCACTTACTAGCTATGAGATTTTGGAGTTGGTTTATTTTCCTCTTTGTACCTCAGTTACTTCAACAGTTTTTTTTTAATATATATGTATTATATCTGAGCAGCATCTTCCTCTCGTATATGGTGCAGCTACGGATGCAGAATAAATGTGACTCGACCAGGTGATTATAGCTGTCAATATCATTTGCACATTTTTCTATACCTACTGTGCATTTATAAACAATTTTTTACTTTATTATTATATAGATAGTCCATATGTCTAATATCAAGTGTATTCTAGATCCAGCTCTATCAAAATTTTGCTGTGCGATCAAGGGTAAGTGACTTCACCATTCTGGGCCACTACCTCCTGTCTATAACAATGAGAGCTGAGGTCCAGATCATCTCCAAAAGCTCTGTTTCTATCATCTTACCTTCTCATACCTCAGGTTTCTTAACTGGCACTACTGATATTTTGGGCTAGATCATTCTTTATTGTGCTGAACAGGGGTGGCTATTGCAGGGTATTTAGAAGTATCTTCGTCTCTGCTACCCACTGACACCTCCACCAAAATTGTGACAACTAAAAATGTCCCTGGATATTGCCAAATATCCTCTGAGGCTCAAAATAATCCCCAGTTGAGGACTACTTGGATATACTTAAGGGTTTCAGGCACTGAGTATTACTTAAAGAGCTGAATTAGATGGCTTTTTAATATCCCTTCCAAACATAACATCCCAAGGGCCAATGATGCTGTGACTGATGGGTCTCAAACCCATCCACATGACACACATTTAAGAGAATACCTTGTTGTTTCTACTTGCTAAATTCCATGGAGAAGACTGACTCAGTCATCCATCTCTTTGCTACAGGTGACAGGTAAACTATCCAACCACAAGGGTGCAGTCCATCTGACTCAGTCATGAGTCAAGTGTCTTTGGGCAAACCTTTATTTCTTTAATCCTCATCAGAGGTTATGTTTTATTAATTTGGAAGAGAGAGGAAGGGAAAGAGAGAAACAGCAATGTGAGAGAGAAACATTGATCAGCTGCCTCCCATACATGCTCCAGCTGGAGATTGAACTCGCAACCTAGGTATGTGTCCTGACCCAGAATCAAACCTGCAACCTTTTAGTGCATGGGATGATGCCCCAACCAAAAGTCAACTGACCAGAGTAAATCCTTTAGTTTTTCTGAGTTCTTTCATATGTCACATGTGGAGGACACTGAAAAGCAATTTGGAAAGGACGAAATATGACAAGTGAGGATGTGCCTGGCACCAAGAAGGAGGAAGAGGAACTCCGAATGGGAAGCTCTTGCCTTCATGTTTCCCTGAAGAAAATGATGACCACTCAGTCATCTCCTTGGCCTAGCTTGGGGATTTGGACCAGATTTTCCTTTGATTTAGGTGCATGTAACCAGAATCAAGGAGCAGCTCCTGAGGAGTGGGGTGGACAAATGATACAGTTAGCAGTCAGAGGAATGCTGCAGACCAAGAGAGGGACTTTGGTTCCAGCTGAAAACGTCAGCAGAGTGCTGGGAGAAAGGAATCTCTTTAGCAGGTGTGTTTGGAATCTGGCACAGCACACTGGGCCAAGGCCAGGACCACTGAGCTGGTCTGAATGCCTTCTATGTTGCCTCCCTGGGACTGAGACCCAGGATTTAAAGGGGAGAACGTCTAGGGTAAACACACAACAGCCAGACAGTGGCTAGAATTTTTCCTTAGGGTTTCCATGTCTCCTGCAGAACACCAAGAGGCCAGCAACAGGAGCGGCCTAAGTCCTTCACCCACCCTCTTCCACATCACCTGATCCGAAAAGAGCTCTGAAAATAGCTCAGAATCTGGGCCTGCCTGGGAGAGACATAAAGATCCATTTACATGGGAAGGTGAGTGCTCTGAATACCCACAGCAGACCAATCTATGCTAATGGCTCCGTCCCCCTCAAATCTGGGATTTATGTAACTGGCTCCTGTGCTTTGTCATTGCCAGCAGAAATGCCTGAATTATCTTAATTCCAGAATGTAAATTATTCCAATTTTGAGGCCATCGTTTTAAAGCTGTCAAAGTCAATATTTTTAACAGCCTAGAAAAAATCTACAACTGGAAAATGTCTAAACAAGTTGTGCTTGAGGTCTTGAGACAACTTCTGGCAAAAACCGAAGCTGAGATAGAGAAATAATCCCACACTGCTTCCACAGCTAGGAAAAAACGTCAGCTCATCCCGCCACCAATTTATCTGTGGGACAGCCAATGAGTCCGTCTCCTTGCATTGATCACTTTCAATCTGTTACCTTCCATTTATGGATTAATCATTTGTCTTTTGGTACTAAGATATTTTTAAAGAAATTAATTCTCCGAAGAATAAAATTCAATACGTGGTCATGAAGAGATGGGGAGAGGAATCCTCCCCTAACCTTCACCCACCCTAAGTTTGCGTGTCATATGTATTTTAATTCACATCATCCGTGATTCTGAGAGCCCTGTGTGCTGGGCACAGCCCTAGGAATGCTGGAGTGGGTGAGGACAGGCGAGGGAAGAGGGTTTCAAACAAACCACCTCTTACTTGGTCAGGAAAGAAATAGCAGGGCGTGTGGGTATGTGTTGTTTGTTTGATCAATTGGTTTGTTTTGGTTTGTTTTGTTGCGCATCAGTTCCCATCCACGTGAATCATCATCTCTACCTTAACTCTCCCAGACAGAAACCTGGGAACGAAGGAAGCTCACTTATGTAGGGAAAAACATGCAAAGCAAAATCGCTGTGATGGTTCACCTTTGAGGCAGAGCCCATTCATTAGTCCCTCAGGTGCCGACCAGGTTACAAGAATAGGCCCTGCCCAAATGGGCACCTGCACTCACCACTGGCGCAGACAGCGGCGGTCCTCATGGGACAGCACTAGAAAAAAATCTCTGTTATGGGCACATTTGCTATTCAGAGGCTAAAACACACCCTGTTCTTGCAGCTCTGAAGCAGGATTAATTGATTGGTCTCATATGAACCTAAAAGCCGTTAAGAGCAAGGAGGATGAAAAGCAATTCAAATTGCTTTATTACCATTTTCTAGTAAAGTACCAGTTTAGTCTTCAGCCCTACTGTGAAGCAGCGGGTTTCCAGATATCGACTGTGCTGGCATGTGCTCCTAGCAGAGAGGAAACGCCTGAGTCTGAAAAGCAGAAACATCTGTTAGATCTCCAGCAGGCCTGTTGCTGGAACCATGGGGGTGGGGGTGCCCCTCCAGGTGGTGTCGTACCCCCCAGAGGTGGGGAAGCACTCCCCATAGATGAATTTCAGGCTGTGAGCAGAGCTCTTTCTTGCTCCTTTTTTTTAAAGACCTCATTCACTTCATGTAGTGGGAGAGTTTTATAAAGTAGTCCATAGACTTTCTGACAGAGGGAAGCCTGGATGATTATAGTAGTTATAATGATAATATTAATAGTCATTATGTAGTACTTGTATATACCAGCCACTGAGTGTTTTACTTATCTTAACTCATTTACACTTCAAACAACACCACAAGGTAGGTACTGCTACAATCTCTTCTTTACAGATGAGGAAACGAAGGCAGACGGGTTAAACAGCTGGCCCGAGTTTACCACCTCCTAAGTGCAGGACTCCTGCTTTGAACCCAGCTCTTCATCACCACCTGTGGTCACGATCACTGCACTGTGCTACATACCGTCACGCACACTTTTTCTTTGATCCTTGTATGATACTGAGAATTGGATATTACTGTCCCCAATTTTCAGGTGGGAGAACTACAGCTGAGTGTTATGAAGTGATTTATTCAAGGTCATGAGGATTAGAAATGTCAGAGCCTGGGTTAACCCTGCGTCACACTCTTTTTACAATAGCCTGGTCCCTCAGCATGCACTGAAAGTTTGAACTTGAACTATGTTTTCTCAGTGGAACCTAGCCCAGAATGTCAACAAGTAGACCGGTAATAATAATAGTATTATTATTATAGTTGCCACATATTGAGCACCTGCAATTTGATGAGCCCTCCCCTAGACACGAATTTAATCTTCACAAATCTCTGCAAGTCAGGTTTTTAAATATTTTCCCCATAAATCAAAAAAGGGAAGCTGAGGCACAGAGCTATAAAGTGACTTGACCAAGGTCACATAGCTGGTAAATGACTGTGCTTGAACATGACCCAAAATTATTCTGGTTCATAAGTGCAAGTGCTTACTAATTCTCCTTTATTCTTAAAACATGTGAATGGGGATTTTTAGCTTTTTCATCCTCTCTTGTATTCCCAGTGCCTGTTGAACAAATGACTGAATTTACTTTGGGATCTAAAAGAAATATTTTAGGAAGCTTCAGTGATTTGCAGAAGGAAAGTCTCATGACATATCGAAGAACAAATCCAATACCGGGCTACAACTAATCCAAAGTAACAAGAGGTAGCTTTTCTAGGAATGATTATCCCACATGTGTCCATCTGACCTAAATACTTATTTACGAGAAGAGAACTCAATGGGCCACCATCTCTGCAATTCATCAAACCAGAAAACTTTGCCTCTACATATTGGACCAAGCTACTGTCATCTCTTCCCTGAACATTAACACAAGTTCCTCCCATCTTAACTCTCTACTCCCACTTGACCTCTTCAATCCATCCTATATTCAAAACCCAGAGTATGCCTCCTGAAACATAAATCACGTCACATTACACACCCTACTGGAAAACCATCCCTGGCTCCCTATTAAACTTACAGTGGAATCCAAACTTCCTCCCCTGGCCTCCGCCTTCCACTACTGGCGTTTTGAACTACCCCATCCATAAGTTAGAACGCTCTGTCCAATTGTCTCAGGACCTCTAACAAACTATGTCCTCTTCCCGCTTGGACCTTGAACATACTATTTCTCTGCCTGGATTCTCTTTCTTTCACTCTTCTCATTCTTGCTCCTTCTCCTTTTTCTAACCTTAGTTTTAGGCTACCTCCTGACCGAGATTTTCTCCAACCATCCAGTCAACCTCTCCCTTTCTGCTGTTCTCTCCTACAGTACTCTATTTCTTCCATAGCTCTTACCAAGCAGTATTCAAAATTATGCATTTGCTTTTTAAAGTTCTCTCTCTCCTTCACTATATTGTAAGTTCATGAAGGCAAACACCATGTCTGTTGGGTGTGTGTTTGTTGGAGGTGGGGAAAGGGGTGTTACCATTGTCTGTTCAGCACCTAACTTTGTGCCTAGCTCTGTGTCTGGTCTAAAACAGACATTTCAAAGTACTTACTGAGTAAGTTAATAAATTAGAAAAGATTATTGGAACTGGAAAATATTGCAGAGATCCATAAATTATAAGTATCTTGAGAACAAGTTCTATGTCTTGGTTAACTCTGTATTCCTAAAAACTTGTCCAGAGACTGACAAAGGTAGATAAATGTATGATTGATGAATGACAAAACAGAACAGACAAGTGAACTAACATTTATTAAACAACTATTATGTGTTCTAGGCAATTGACATACATTATTTTATTTCTTCTTCCCATTGCCATGTTTAGTAATTTGGCAAAAAATAAATAAATAAATAAATAAATAAATAAATAAATAAATAAAAGATATCAAAGTAGGAAAGGAAGAAGTAAAATAACCTGGTTGCAGACAATATGATTATACTGCACAAAATCCTAAAGATCACACACATGCACATACACTTACAGACTGTTGAAACTAATAAATTCAGCAAAGTTGCAGAATACAAAATCAGCCCAGAAAACCAGTTGTGTTCCTACACACTAACAATAAACAATGCAAAAACTTAACCAAGGAGGTGAAAAGCTTATAAATTGTAAACTACAAAATATTGCTAACAAAATTAAAATACACAAATAAATAGAAACATGTCTGTGTCCATAGACTGAAATTTAATATTAAAATGTCAATACTATTCAAAGCAATCTACAGATGCACTGTAACCTTTATCAAAATCTCAAGGTGTATTTTGCAGAAATAGAGAAAACTGTTCTAAAATTCATATGGAATCTCAAGGTGTATTTTGCAGAAATAGAGAAAACTGTTCTAAAATTCATATGGAATCTCAAGGGACCTCAAATAGCCGAAATAATCAATGAAAAAGAAGAACAGTGTTGGAGGACTAACACTTCCTACAAATCTACAGTAATCAAAACAATGTGGTACTGGCATAAAAACAAACATATTGACTAATGGAACAGAATAGAGAGCCCAGAAATAAACTCCCAAATATACGGCCAAATGATTTTTGATGAAATGCCAAGACATTTCAATGGGGAAGAGACAGTCTTTTTGACAAACGATATTAGGATATCTAAATATCCACAAAAGAATGAAGTTGGATGCTTACTTTATACAGTAAACAAAAGTGAACCCCAAATGGGTCAAAGAACTAAAATGTTAGAGCTAAAAATATAGAACTCTTAGAAGAAAACATAGAAAAAATCTTCAAGATCACACAGTGAACAGGTTATTGGCACAGCTTACACTAGAACTCCCAGCTTCCTGAAGCCCAATCTTTGGTTTAAACTAAAATAGTACTTAAAATTATAGCACATTTGCAAACACATTTTAACACCAAGCAGTTTGAACAGAGTGAAACAAGCTCCTATGTTTTCCCTAAGTTCTCCAAGAAAAAAAAAAAAAAGAAACTCACAACCATAATATGTAATTGGTGGTGGTGTGATGGTATGCTGGTGGTAATGATTATGAAACTCTGTGAGCTCAGGCCTGGGCTGATGGGGATTTAATTCAGCTCCCTGAACCCTACTCTCCCACTATAAAAAATAACACTCAATAAACTTAGGCTTTGTTTTTATCTTCCCTGTGATAAGATGGGACTCAGTGAAAACTCGATTAATCAGAAACCCACTGATCTCCCAATTAATGGTAGTTTTGTTCTTCAGGTCCCTTGAAAACAATCTCTTTCTTAAACAGGGAAATAAAAATCCTACCTGAAAATATTTAAACTTTTAAGACTAAAGCTCATTTGGTCTCCTTTTTCTTCTCCTCTCCTCTTTTTTTCTTTCCACTGTCAGATTGTCACTTGTTAGGTGACTGAAGAAACTGTTTAGGTTGCTAAATATTTATCATTCAAAGGCGAATAAAACTATTATGTATATCATTTCCCATAGCTGTTTGACCACTCTGGCCAGTGTCAATTTCTCTTAGTCAAGGTTTAGCAAAAAGAAAAGAGCAAGAAAAGTACTTGTAGAATAGGATTACAACTAGAACTAGATCACTAACTCCAATCAGATAATTTTAAATTAATGTATATTCTTCTGGCCCTTGCCCTAAAACAGGGCTTTCAGTAACACCCTTGCTGATATCACAGATTTGTCTCCTTATTATTGTCCAGAGTTATCAGAAATCCTAACTATAACATATTTTCAGTAAATTTAAATATTAAATTCCTGATTATATTTCCCTTCAGCCAACCAAACAAATGAGCAAATAAAAACAAAACAAAACAAAAAAAACCCCTCAGGTTATAGGCTCATGTGTATAATGAATTTTAATTTTTTCATTTTTTTCTCCACAGCACCCTGAATATGGTTATTGATTTTTTTTTATCTTTAGAGGGGAATGGAAGGAGAGAGGGAGAGAAATATCTATGTATGGTTGCCTCTAGTGGGTCCCCTGCTGGGAACTGGCCTGCAACCCAGGCATGTGCCCTGACTGGGAATCGAACCACGATCCTTTGGTTCGCAGGCCCGCACTCAATCCACTGAGCTATACCAGCCAGGGCTGGTTATTGATTTTTCTTAAACTGGGTTTAAGTGTTTGGAATGATAGAATTGTTTCTCCCTTCCTCTTTCTCCTTAGTCTCTTCATACTTCTAGTCCATTTCTTAATACACATTAACTATGAAGAACATTTATGCTATCAAAGGTCAAATTTTATGGGAAGAAGGACCTTAATTCAAC